>PVJH01004287.1:0-127977 GCA_004026705.1 Nesogale talazaci
AAAGTCATGTCTCACAGAGGAAAACAAATCTGAAAGAAACTATACAAGCAAAACATACAACTAATTTCCAAATAATACTGATAGACTGGATATATATCAAAATTAGTTGTCAAAGCCTTTCAGCACAGCTGTTCTATTCTTTCTGTTCATTTACATAGTGAATAGTTTCCAAGACAAATAGATTTTTTTTATCTCTTATAATAAGATATTTCTAATTAGATGACTGGAAACCTAATGATTTTACAAGTATCTCTGTAAAATATAATAGGCTAAGACAAATTATAACACAGCATCTAGTGATTATAATCTTTAAGTAGTAATTACTAGTAGTTATCTTTACTATTTTGGGACAGTTCTAGTTGCGTTTCTTTATATTATGTACTGAAGAAATATCATAGTAATATAAGTTCCAGGATAAAGGAAGCTTTCTTGAATGACAGCCATTTCTATAACCTGGTGAATGGCCTGTAGTAAAAATGCTTTGTGAGTTTGCTTATAATCCTCTACCACAAATTACCTCATACTGGGTGTTAACAAGTGTGATTGCCCCATATACGAGCCAAATCACCAGTTTTATTATGAAGATTTATTGTGAAGAAAGATTAAGTCTAAGAAAGTACTTTATCTTTTTTTCCACTGAGAAGCTCCTCCTCTCCATTTTTAAACTACACACATCTGAGCCACATTTCCTAGAAAATGTTCCTAAATTTACAAAGTACTTAATATTTAAAAATAGACCAGGGGATAGATGATTAGAGGATTTGTAATGTGAGTGGATAGGTTTTAGTTCTGTGTCCATTTCAATTTGGAAATATAATTTCTGGCATTTTATTTATGCAAATACATTACTCAAAAGGAGTACACTTGAAATGGATCAGGAAGGTGATTTTAAGAAAGTACTTAGTACTTTTAAGTTGATTTTGCATTCCTAGGCACTTATTTTTTTTAAGTTATATTTGACAAATTTAAATTGTCAAACAAAGTTATTGTTAAACCATTGTTACTGTTAAGGATCAGTAAATTAATTCAAATTCATAGTGACCTGAGGTAGACTACAACTAAACCCTGCCCTAGGCCCTCAGAAGTGTTGCCTGGTGTGAGCCCATTGTTAAGCTATTGTGTCAGTCCGTCTCCTTGAGCATCTTCCTCCACTTCCATTGCGCCTGCATTGTACCAAGCAGGGTGTTTTTTTGTTTTTTTTTTGAGGGACTCATTAGTCTCACCATCTTCACTTCTAAGGAGCATTCTAGCTGTACTTACAATCCAGATGCTTATTCTTCTGACAGTCTATGGAATCTTTGTTATTCTCTACCAACACCGTAATTCAATAGTAGCAGTTCTTTGATCTTCCGTACTCATTTTCTATTTCATGTACCCACATAAGGTGATTGAAAATACTAGTGGGCTTTAAAATGTTCATGGAAGAATGGAATTAAAGATTTAAATTAATTTAATTAATTAAAGAATTAAATGATTAAATTAATTAAATGAAAATTAAAGAATTTAATTAATTAATTAAAGAATTAAAGATCATGGAATTTTTATTTGAAATTTTTGAAACCTCTTAGTACCATGGCCTGGGTCAGATGTACCGTAGTCCTCAAAGTGACAGCATGGTTGTTTACCACTTAAAAGCGATATTGTACATTAGATTTGCCCCTTGTAATAGTGTACTTGGTTTCTTTACTGCTGCTTCCATGAGTGTAGATTATAGATTCGAGTAAAAGAGATCCTTCACAACTTCGGTCTTTCCTCTGTTTACCATGGTGATGATTAGTGGGCCAGTTTTAAGGATTGTTTTCTTTACAGTGAGTGGTAATCCATACAGACGGCTACTGATCTTCATCAGTAAGTTTTTCAGATCCTCCTCAGTGTGAGCAAGCAAGCATCATTTGCATATCTCAGTTTGTCAGTAAGTCTTCCTTCCTTCTTCATCTAGTTTAGCTTCTCATGATTTATTAAGCATACAGAGATTAGATAAGAAAAGCGACAGCACACAACGCTGACTGCACAACTTCTCAGATTTGAAGCCATTTGGTATTTATTTCCTTGTTCTACTTGACTGCCTCTTCATCTATGGTGAAGTAAAATTTTGCCCTTTTGTCTACTATGAGGGGACATAGACCCCCTAAGAAACCAATGCTCACTTGTTTTTTATGATGTGAGGGCAATTAAAAAACATTTTTATTTTATGTAAGAGGCATAGATTGTGCATTTGGACTTAGTTCCACCAGGCAAGACTGTTAATCAAGCTTTCTATTTTGGAGGTTCTCAAAAGGTTGCGTAGCGATGTGTGATAAAAAAGGCCTGCTTCGTGGCACATGGGGGGCAGGACTTGCCATCAAGACAGTGCACCTCCTCACACAGCCATTGCCAATGTGCCAGTTTGGGCCAATAAACAGCACGCTTCTGTTGCCCCACATATCTTATTCACCTGACCTTGCCCTGTGTGAATGCAAGTGAAGAGGGACATGAACAGACTGCGATTTGACATTAGAGAAGAAGCGAAGGAAAAAACATGGAAAGTGCTGTCAGGCACCCAAACAAATGAGTTTGAAAAATGTTTCCAGCAATGGAATCGCAAATTTGACAAATGTATTAAGTGTAATATAGGTTACTTCAAAGGGGATAAGGTTGTTTTGTTAAAAAGTTTGAATACATAGCTTTGAGGAGGGAAAAAGGCTGTTTTTTTAAATTGCGGGGGAGTGGTACCCCTGGTGTTTCTCTGTAACTCTCAGGATTAGGTGGGGCCAACAAATATGGTGTGTATAACACTAATTAAGGTTTTGGTCAGTTTTGCTATTTGGTCAGTTTTGCTGGGTATAGGAGAGCCAGCTCAGAAGTAGAAGCATGGAGATTCCCATGACTACCAGAAAAGATGAGCCACCATTGAAGCGTGAGCCAGATCCCTGCCTGAAGAGGAAGACACAGGAGAGGCACCGGAGGCCAACACAGGGCACAGACCTTGAGATGGGGTCAAGCCACGCTGCAAACACCGCCTCAATCATAAGACATTGAGGTGGAGTAGCAAATGGGCCCTAGTGGCCTAGACTTCCCATTGCCAAGAGGCCAAGGGCTAGAGG
Organism: Nesogale talazaci; assembly: GCA_004026705.1. Taxonomy (NCBI): domain Eukaryota; kingdom Metazoa; phylum Chordata; class Mammalia; order Afrosoricida; family Tenrecidae; genus Nesogale; species Nesogale talazaci. The sequence continues at coordinate 3,084 of PVJH01004287.1, forward strand.
GAAGTATCTGTTGGCTGAGAAGAAGCACTGCTAGGGATGAAAGACTGACTATAAGGTTTTCTGATTATGACTTGTAGTAACCTGTTAACCTAATAAAGCTCCATGAGCATGAATATTGTCTATGCCCTTGTCTGTGTAGCCCTTGTAAGGGGTTTTCAAACTCAACACAGAAAAAAATGCGTGTCAGAAGAGAGATAGTTGGTATCAAATAGAGACAAGGGTGAAGAATAGGCTCATGTGTGACCTCTGGCTGTGACAATCAGCCTTTGCAAGGTGTTGGGTTGGCTGCTCCTTATCAGTGCTGCAGCTGGAAGAGGTCAATATGACTTCCATGTCATTTCTTTGAAATTCTGCATGAATACAATGAAGTGTTCTGGAGTTCCCTTTCTTCATAATATTATACATGTGTTACCTGTTGACTGCATAAAGCAGGTATCTAAATACCCTTAGAGACATTTAAAACTACTTTTAAGAGAGATCATAGTTATTATAGAATATATTTAAATATTATAATGAAATGTATAATTACAATGTAGAGGGAAAACCTAAATATTTAGTGTTTTTAACATTTTACTGTAAACCATAGCTGGAATATTATATTCTTTAAAGTTTAATTTTAAGCTATGTCAGACCTCTTATAAAATGATAAAGAACCCTGGTGGCATTGTAGCTAAGTGCTCAGCTGCTAACTGAAAGGATGGCGGTCTGAACTCACTAGTTCAACTCTGGAGCATAATCTGGCAGTGTTTTCTGGCAAGGTGACATCTTCAGAAATCTGCGGAAGTACTTCTACTCTGCCTTGTACAGTTGCTGTGAGTTTGAATCGACTCAATGGCAATGGGTTATATTAATTAGGTAAATTTGTAATATGTTCAAAATAAACTGAATATAGAATTATAACTTTTATTAGTTTAGGTTATATATTCATATAAATCTTAAAAAGAAGTCCTGTTTAAGTCATATTCTTTCATGATTTTTCTTTATTTTCCATGTTAAACCTTGCTTACAAGATAGTTATAATATGTGCTAATAATACATCATTATTAACCTTTTTTGGGGGGGCATTACTGCCCCCTGGTGGTCGTGGGAGCTACCCAGCGCTGCTTCTGAGAGCCGCTGCTGGATTTGAACCTCTAAACCCGCGGGCTGCAGTCCCGCACTCCCTCATTCTACCACTTATGCCACCGGGGCTCAGCCAATACTATATCATTTAAAGAAATGACTTTGCTAATACAAATTTTAAATAAGCATATCAGTAAACTATTTTATTATTAGTCAAGAAGTTTCTCTTCTTCCATGGACATGTATAGCCTTTTCCTTTGAAATCATTCAAAATGATCAGTCTTTTGGAGTTACAGACAGGAACATATTTTTGTATGAGCAGAAAGTGACAAATTTGCAATCTGAAACCAAGTAGTAGGGACGAATTTTGAAGCAGTGGATAATTGGGTAGTTAGTCTTAAAAGGTTACATATAACGGAAGTTCCCTCATTGCTTCTGCCCTCATCAATATTAGAAGAGTAGGACATTGAAACAAGGCCCAGAGAAAAATATTTTCTCTCTGTTCTTTTGGAGAGGGACAGTTGTGTGAAGAATGTATAAAGGGAATAGAGATAAAGCAACAGGAACATTAAAAACTTTCGCTCTTTGATGCTTGATATCTGCTCTCTTTGACCCCTTGTGATCACACAGGCTAGTGTGCTTCTTCCATGTGTGCTTTGCTGCTTCTAGGCTAGATGGCCACTTGTTCACCTTCAAGCCTTTAAGATCCCATATTTTATTGTTTGGTAGCTGGGCGCCATCGGCTTCCTCTGCTCTGTCTGCCTCTGCACCCCTTTGTCTTCAGCGATCATGTCGGGAAGGTGGGCTCATAACGATATGATTTTTGTTCTTTGTTGTCTAATACCTGGTTCTTTCCACACCCAATGGTCGCACAGTCTGGCGTGCTTCTTCTATGGTGGGCTTTGTTGTTCCTGGGCTCTATGACCAATTGTTCACCTTCAAGCTTTTAAAACCTTAGACGCTACATCTTTTGATAGCAGGGTGCCATCCACTATCTTTACCACTCTTCAGTAATCATCCCCACACGTCCTCTGTAATCATCTCAGGAAGGTGTACACTCGGTGCCACGGTTTTTCTCCTGTTTGATGACTGAGGCCTGATTCTTTCAACACCTCATGGCCACTTCTTTCATTTGGGCTTGGATACTTCTCAGCTAGCTGGCCGTTTGTTTATCTTCAGACTTTGAGACACCAGATTCTATATCCTTTGATAGCTGGGTGCCATTGGTTATCTTCACATTTGCTTATGTATCTATTTGACTTCAGTGCTCTTATCACTACGAATGAGGGGGAGAGGAGGGTGGGGACCCAAGACCTACTTGTGAACAATTGGACACCTTACAGGGAAGTCACGGAGAGGAGATGGGCCTGTCTAGGTGCAGTGAGGTAGTGATGAAGCATACAACTTTCCTCTAGTTCCTGAGGGCTTCTTTCCCCCTACTATCATGATCCCAAGTCTACCTTATAAATCCTGGACTGGAGGAGGTACACTGGTAGAGATGGGAACTGGAAATATGGGGAACCTACGATAGATGAACCCCTTGGGGTCAGTAGTCATTGTGGAGCTACTGGATGGGTGGAGGGAAAGTGGGGTAGAGAGGGGGAACCAACTACAAGGATCTACACATAGCCTTCTATCGGGAGGACAGACATTGGAGGAGTGGGCAAGGGGAGAAATCGAGCAGTGTAAGATAAATCAAAACAATAATAATTTAAAAATTATTGAAGATTGGTGGGGGAAGGGGGGGCAATGACGGAGGGGAAAGGATGAGAGGCTGGCATCAAGCTCAAGTGGAAAAGCAGATATTTGGAGAATGATGAAGGCAGCTGGCATTTGAAGGTGCTTGGCACAGTATATGTATTTATGCATTGTGAAAAGCGATGTAGGAGCCCCCAGTAAAAATGATTAAAAAAAAACCTTTAAATTAGGCTGAGCCCCGGTGGCGTAGTGGTTGTGTGCGGGACTGCGGCCTACTGGGTTGGTGGTTCAAATCCGGCAGCAGCTTTCCAGGAGCATGGCTGGGCCTCCTAATCCCACCAGAGAGCAGTGATACCCACCCCCACCCCCCAATCTTTAAATTATAGCAAAAAAGAAAGGTTTTGCAATCAGTGACAAGGTGGGTGAGAGAAGTCCGATAGGGATTGATCAAGAGTAATGTACAGAGAGAAAATACTGAAACCCAAATGGAGGCTGAGCATGATAGTGGGACAAGAGGAAAGTAAAAGGAAGTAGAGGAAAGAACTGGAGGATAAAGGGTATTTATAGAGGTTTACATACAGGCATGTAAATAGGTGCATATATTTATATTTGACAATAGGAAAATAGATCAACGAGCATATACTTTACAGGGTTAGTAGTAGGACAGCAGATGGGCATTGGGCCTCCACTCGAGTACTTCCTCAGTGCAAGAACTGTGCTATTAAATTGGCATTCCATGATGCTCACTTTCCCGACACAATCACTGAAGACAAATGTGTTCCTAAGCAAAGGTGGTGAAGAAAGCTCAAAGGTGGTGAAGTAAGCTGATGGTGCCCAGCTATCAAAGATAAAGCGTCTGGGGTCTTAACGGCTTGAAAGTAAACAGGCAGTCATCTAGTTCAGAAGCAGCAAAGCCCACATGTACGGAGCACACCAACTCGTGGGACCATGAGGTGTCAAAGGGATCAGTTATCAGACTTCAAGAATTAAAAATCATAACATTGTGAGCTCACTTTCCTGATATGATCCCTGAGGACAAATGTGTGCATAAGCAAATGTGGTGAGGAAAGCTCATGATGCCCAGCTATCAAAAGATATAGTGTCTGGGGTCTTAAAGGCTTGAGTAAACAAGCGGCCATCCAGCTCAGAAGCAACAAAGCCCACATGGAAGAAGCACACCAGCCTGTGTGACCATGAGGTGTTGAAGGGATCCTATGTCAGACATCAAAGAACTAAAATTATATCATTATAAATGAGGGGGGGTACAGATTGGGGACCCAAAGCCCATCAATAGGTGAAGCGACATTACCTTACAGAGGGCTTGCAGGGAGGAGATGAGCCAGTTAAGGTACAGTGTAGTAACAATGAAATATGCAACTTTCTTCTAGTTCTCAAGTGCTTCCTCCCACCCACTCCTATCATGGTCCCAATTCTACCAGACAAATCCAGCTAGGCCAGGGGATGTACGCTAGAGTAGGAGACATGGGGAATTTAGGATAGATGTTCCCTTAGGACTAGTGGTGGGAGTGGTGATACTGGGAGGGTGGAGGGATGCTGGAATAGAAAGGGGAAACCAGTTTCAGGGATCTACATATAGCCTCCCTGGGGCATGGACAACAGGGAAGTGAGTGAAGGGACACATTGGACAGTGTACGATATGAAAAAGTAATGACAGTTTGTAAATTATTAAAGGCTCATGGGGGAGAAGGTTGGGGGAGGGAAGGGAATTATGGGGAGCTGGTACTGGGGTCCTAAGTGGAGGGAGGATATTTTGAGAGTGACGATGGCAACAAGTGTGCAGATGTGGCCTGCATACAATTGACGTATGTATGGATCATGATGGGAGTTGTATGAGCCCCCAATAAAATGATTCATTAAAAAAAAAAGGAGGGGAGTGGGACTGCGGCCCACTGGGATGGAGGTTCAATTCTAGCGGCTCCACAGGAGCAAAGGCTGGGCCTCCTACTCCCACCACCAGAGGGCAGTGATGCCCCACCACCCCCCAAGAAAAGGGAAGGGGGAAGAGCAGCTTATACCAAGGGCTTAAGTGGAAAATATTTGGAAATGAATATAGCAACATGTGTACAGAATGCTTGATACAAATTATGTGTTGAATGTTATAGCTGAAAGAGCCCCCAGATATGATTTAATTAAAGGCCTTGAGATGGCGCCATTAGGTTTTCTGGGGGAGCCTTAAATGCCATCATCTATCTATTTATTCTTTATATATCTCTTTATGAGAAGGAGGCAGAAAAAGATTTGACAGGACATTGGAGACAAAGTGAAGTGACTAAGGAGTTAATAATTGGAGTGATGTGTCCATCAGCCAAGCAATCCTGGCAGCCAGCAGAAGCTGGAAGAGGCAAGTAATGTGTTCTCCTCCAGAGGGAGTAAAGATTTTGGCATACGGAAATGGTTTTTGGATTTCTGTTGTCTAAAACTCCATGTCAATGTTGTTTTAATCCAATAGGTTTGAGGTACTTTGTTACGACAACGCTAGAAAATCAACACAGCTGTTGCCCTGTCTCCGCATGGTATTGGAGGAGTATAATCCTTATGATGCTAAATGTTTCTTTGTGGCTTCTCTTTTTTTAAGGCTCTTAGAGCAATGGTTCGCAACCTTCCTAATGCCTTGACCCTTTAATACAGTTCCTCATGTGATGGTGACTCCCAACCATAAAATTAATTTATTGCCACTTCCTCACTGTCATTTTGCTATTGTTATGAATTGTCATGTAAATATTTGACATGCAGGATATATTTTCATTGTTACAAATTGGACTTAATTAAAGCATAGTGATTGATCACAAAAACAACATGTAATTATAAAAAACTTTTGTTGTCAGGTGCTGTTGTGTCTGTTTGCCTGTCAGTATTTTTCTGCACAACAGAATCAAACACTGCTCAGTCCTGTGCCATTCTCCGCGTTGTTGTTATGCTTAGGCCATTGTTGCAGACACTGTGTCAATGGAGTTCATTGAGGGCCTCACTCATTCTCATTTACATACTATTTAACATTTCTCCCTGGGAACGTGTGCAAAGTATGTGAGCTGAAGTTTTCACCGTTTTCACTGCTTAGGAGGATTGTGATTTTATTTCTCAAGACAGATTTATTTATTCTTAAAGCATTCTCTGTTATAAGCTAGACTTCTAAAGAATGAAAAGAATTTTCCTTAGGTGGGCTAGAGAATTTGAAAACCTCCCAGATCAAAAGAATCTGGTACCATCATTCTAAGTATCCCAGACAAAGCACTCCCTCTCAAAAAGTATGTCAGGGACCAACAATTTTTAACGAAATATTCCAATTAAAACAGTATAGTGCAATGTTTTATGATTTCCTTGCTGTTGTAATTGGTATATTTTCTTTGCATATTTCTACCATAGTAATTACATCAAGGTAAAATGCAACAATAATTCAAAAAAATAGTATCTACTATCACCGTTTACTAGGAAGCATTATTTTCAATGTCTTAAGCACATAAGAAGAAATGGTTAGCTCCAATCCCAACTACGTGGACAGATGCCCCTCCCTTCAGGACTTCTTTGACAAGAAAACCTGGAACTTTTTGATTGAGTTTTGTTCCACGTTTTTCTCCCCCTCTCTAGTATGTTCTGATGTAATCTCTTTCAGAGCATTTGCTGTTGATAACCAAACACCTTGTAATTCTCAGGACTGCAGGGTTGTGGAGACTGATATTGACTTGGTCACTCATTCTCTGAATGAATTGTTTCATCACTCTTCTTTCTTCCTGTTCAGAAGAGTCCAGTAGTTGCATTGAAGATGGCTGCTCAGTAGGTTTTAAGACACCATTTGCCACTCACCACCATAGAATGTAAAACATTGTCTTTGTGAACCATTTGACCTTGATGTTCCCTTAAGCTGTGGTCCTAATTCCCCATGCCTTGTGATTCATTCTCTCATTGTCTTAATTTTTGTGTATGATGTTCTCATAATTTTGCTCCCCATATACTTCACCACATTCATGGATATATTTGCAGCAAAGAAGTTTCAGGGGACAAAAAAGTCTCAGAATCTCATGTATAATTTACAGAGAACATTTAAGTCTTAAAGACAAAGACATATCATCCAGATGTGGGAGACCAACAGCATGGGGCTATAATGGTGTCCTTTGACTTACTATAGCCTTTTAAACTATGGCCACTTATATAGGCCATGAAAGTACAAGTTAACTGTCACAGAAGCATGATTAGCATGATCACAGAAGCATGATCACCACATCCTGGTTGCAAGTGGTACTCCAACATTGCCAAAAGGACTACGGGATATGTGTTTGGCCAGACTGACTGAGAAGCAAAACCAGTGATAGTCGTCATATAAGTGCAAGAAAGAACTGTATGTGAACAAGTAATCATATATCAATATAGTGTCCCGACTCAGTCCAACTCAAGTCCGTAAGTCCCTTTTCAGACCCATACAACCACAGACACTGATGCAGAAGGCAGGAAGATCATAGGCCAGTGGGTGCAAATTCGTGGATCTAAGATCGATGGAAACATGGGAACTCTCAGGATCAGGTCAAGAGTCCTGCAAGCAGGCAGGTGGAGTGGTAGCTCCCAGGACCCTCCTTATACGAAGCCCACACTGCTGAGGAGACAGCATCAGGCTGTGGCCTGACTGATTCCACCCCTACACTTTATTACTTCTTCAAGTTGACATAAAATTATCTAACTACCACAAGATATGTACATTAGTCTAAATAGAAAAGCGTATAAGTTTGGTTCAGGGTCTTCTGATCAAAGAAGTAAGGATATGGCTTGTGGTCCTGTGGTTTCCAGTATCCTGTATTATAGTCAGTTTTACCTGGGTAGTGCAGACCCAGACACGTCCTTAAAATCTAGACTGTCCCTTTCTGAACTGGCTGTGGAAATGATAGTAATCCACTTTCTAGTGAACTCTGCCTGGGGTCAAAACTAGTCATATGCTTTAATGGAGGCTGAATCCATATGGAGACTCGAGAATGGATTTAGGACTGTCACTCTAAATTCTCAATACAAAGGTAAGTGCACATAGTATGTAAATATACTGACAAATTTATACCCCCTATTACATTTTATAACTCTTTGAAAATAATAGGTGCTAGACTAGTGGTTCTCAACCTTCCTATTGCGGCAATCCTTTAATACAGTTTCTCATGTTGTAGTGACCCCCCAAACATAAAATTATTTTTTTTTGCTACTTCATAACTTTAATTTTGCTATTATTGCTGTCATGTAAATATCTGATAAGCAAAATGTATTTTCATTGTTACAAATGGAACATAATTAAAGCATAGGGATTAATCACAAAAAGTAATTATATATTGTGAAATATTTCTAATTACAAATGAATGAAATTTTGTCTTGAAGCATTGGCGTAGCATGGGTAACAGTCTTCAAGCCTGGTACTCATGTGTGAACGTATCGGCATGTGGGCAGACGCACCTGGAGATGGATATAAGAGCAGTGTCTCACTTCCTAAGAAGTATGTTTTCCGATGGTCTTAGGTGGTCCCTGTGAAAGGGTTGTTTGACACATACCCCCTCCAAAAGGGGTCGCGACCCACAAGTTGAGAACCACTGTGCTAGATGGTTGCTCTGAGGGAGGAAGATGAGGCTTTCTATTCCTGTGACTAGTTACAGTCTCAGAAACCCTCATGGGCATTTGCTGTTAAGTCAGCATCAACTCAACAGCAGTGAGTTCTTTGAATTTGAGAATTTCAGTGTTAAAAACCTTTGAAGCAATGCTTCTTCTATTCTAATCCTGTGAGTGTGGATCAGAAGATGCATTCTCAATATTTGGGCTGATAGAATAAACAGTTTCATCTTTGCAAAGGTATTGATAACTTTAATAAGTTCCTTATACTTTAGACATTCATATCTGTTTATAATCATAGATATTAAATATAGCATTAATTTATTTCAGATTTATATATTTTGTTGTCATTAGATGCCATCTAGTTGCTGTCAGCTAATTAGGAACTTTGTGGTGATTGATACTGTATGTAACAATTGTTACAACTATTGCTGTGCTTTGTAAGAACAGGTGCAGTGTTCAAGGAAGTGAGGGTAGCGGAGTAGATTCAGTTGTGCACACAGACTGGAGATCAGGCAGGACGGCACAGAGCTAACTTTATTACAACTTTTGCAGGGCTTATATGTTTCATTGATCAATCAGATAACTTCTTTCACATTCTTCCTGATTTCCAAACATATCCTTATAAGGTCATGGATTTGGAGCATGAAAAACGATTGGTCCACACTGTAGGCTATGTAAATGAGGTATAGCTGGCTGAGCCAGCCTGTCCAATTGTCTTACAAGACTATTTTGTTCAATCACATTATAGAACCAATTACCCAATTATATTACAAGATGTTAGATGTCCAATTACATTACAGGATCTTAGTTAGCTATTACTGTGGGGAAGCTAAACCATCCTGAGGCTGTGTTTCAGAGGTTTAAAGTGGGAAGTTGTCAGATGAGCTGGCCTGGTGGCTTATTTACCTGGAGACTGGAGTTTTTCCAGGAGTCATGGAAACGCAGGATACCCAGCAACTCCAGCCTCACTCAAGACTGGAATATTTCAGGAGACTTTGCCGTGTGGGTTCCAGCTACCTAAGGGTGTGGATATCCAGCAGTTTCAAGACCGCTCCAGAAGACACAGCAGCAACCTGCACTTTCTACGCCTTTCTCCCAGATCCACAGGTCCTGCCAGGAAGGCCCCCACAGTGTTTGACACCATTGTTGCAGCCACTGTGTCAATTCATCTCATTCAGAGTCTTATCTGTATGATGGTAGCCTTGTCCCTCTTGATAACATGTCCAAAGTACATGAGATGTAGTCTTCCCATCCTCACTTCTAAGGAACTTTCTGGATGTGTTCTTCCAAGACAGATTTGTTTGCTTTGGCTTCCATTCTTTTAAGACAGATTTGTTCATTCTTCTGACAGTCCAAGGATCTTCCTCTTTCTTGTTGCTCCTCCACTTAATAAATTAAGAAGCGTAATGTCCTTCTCTGGGGACTAGTTACTCTTGATAACATGTCCAAAGTGTATGAGGTGAAATCACGCCAGTCTTCAGGAGCACTTTGGCTATAATTCTAAGGTAGATTTGTGTGTTCTTTTTGCAGTCTATGTTACTTTCAATATTCTTTGCAATACCCTATACTATGTATTCCTCCCATCTTATGATATTGCCTCCAGTATAATTTAATAGTTTGCTCATAGGATTTTCAATATTTTAATTTGAGACTTGAAATTTTTCTTGAGTTCTTTCATCTTGAGATAGATAAGTTGAGCATGTACTTTCCTTTTGTTTGTTTTTTAACACCCGGTCTTTGCACATTTTGTTATATGCTTTACTTTGTCTTTTTGAACTGTCTTTTGAAATTTTTTGTTTTTCTTTTACTTCAAAATTTCATCCATTGGCTTTAGACACTACATCAAGAGCAAGTTTTAGAGTCTCTTGATAATCATCTTGATTTTCTCCTTCCCGTTTTTTTTTCTTAAATAGCCCTTTTGCTTTCTTTATGCGCTATGTTCTCGGTGGCATCCCACAATTCTCCTGGTACCTTGTTACTAGAGTTCAATCTGCTAAGAATGTCTTGAGATGATCTCTTAATTTAGGGTACATTTAAGGTGGGATATACTTAAGGTCATATTTTGGCTTTAATGGACTTGTTTCCATTTTTTCAGCATTATCTTGTACTTGGATATGGGCATTTGATGGTCTGTTTCTCAGTTAGCCTTTGGCCACGTTTGACTGATGATAATAAGCTTCTCCGTAGTCTTTTCCCACAGGTGTAATTCTACAAAGGCTGAAGGAGTGTGATAGGAAAGGAGGGAGAAATTGTATCATTTTGATTTGTATTGATATTGCTAAGCTTGATATTATGTTCATTATAATGGGGTATATGTTTGTTTTGTATCATAATTTAATAGACAAATTTGGCCCATTGCTGACTTATCACAGGTGTGTAGGTTTTTGTTTTTATTGTCGGTTTTCTTCCAATTTTGTGTAAGGTCCATTAAAGAAAGAACCATCTTCTGGTCATACAGTTTCTGAGCCTCAGAACTACTTAAGAAACAATTACTTGTTGAATTAATGAACTCAGGTATGAGATTTTGCTTTTGTTAAGAAGATTATGATTTTAAAAAACTGTCTGCACTCCATTTGTACTGTTTTAGGGTGCAAAAGAGACCCCAAAGTCAAATACTTAAGGAGAACATTTATTAAGTCTTAAAAGCAACAAGAACAGTCACCTTATCTGGATGAAGGAGGCAATTAGGAAAAGGTCTTAAAGTTGCCTGCGGAGTCACAGGGTGCTAGTTAAATAAGGTATGGAATAAAGGAAACGGTCACGATTCATGGTTGGTGGCAGAGCAGTACTTTGATTATAGCTGGGATTGCACACGTGGGAAAGGGGCCATGGTTGGGACACACAGACTATGTTAGCTAGAAGAGTTTGCAAGAGTGGGCTAGGGCAGCAATTCCCATCCTGTGGGTCAAGACCCCTTGGAAGAGAGGTGTGAAATGACCCTTTCACAGGGGTCACCTAAGACCATCTGAAAACACATTTCCGTTGATTTTAAGAACCAAGATACCGCTCCTCTGTCCATCTCCAGGCGGTTTGCCCAACTGTAGATAACGCCCACATACAAGTACCTGGCTTGAAGACTGTTAGCCATGCTTCACCATGCTTCAAGATAATTTCATCTATTCATAATTGGAAATAAATATTTCACAATATATAATTACATATTGTTTTTGTGATTAGTCACTGTGCTTTCATTATATTCCATTTGTAACAGTGAAAATGCATCCTGCTTATCACATATTTACATTATGATTCATAAAAGTAGCAAAATTACAGTTAAGAAGTAGCAAAAAAATAATTTTATAGTTGAAGGTCATCACAATATGAGGAACTGTATTAAAGAGTTGCAGAATTAGGGAGGTTGAGAACCACTGATCTAGGGCTTTTCTATCAAGGCAAGTCAGACTGTGACAACCCTCCTTACTGTCCCTAGTGCAGTAATCTTAATCAATGCAACTCTTAAAGAGAGACTGCCTCTCCCTGGGCTGACTTTAGTGGGCTGGAGGTGATCCATTGGACTCTGCCTGGGATAAGACGATATCTTTAGTTAATGATCAGCAGAATTTCAAGGAAGCTTAATCTTCAGAGAGGCTCTGCAAATGGATTTTGGGTGTTCACTGCCATCCTAAAAAGCCGTTTGTCAGTGATTTGCTTAGAATTTAATCTCCTATAGAGTACAAAAAATTGTTGCTGCTTTTACTGGGTGCCGTTCAGTGAGCTGCAATTGACAGTAGCCCTGTTACGACTGAGTTGATTTTGTGAGGAATATATCTTTTCAGATGCATCATTTTAACTATTATTTAAGTACAACTTCCTGTCAGGCCTGACAACCAAGCTGTACATTTCCATCACATGAATTGACTTTAATGGGTCCTTGACTTAGCCAACTGTGTAGGTCTTAAAATGTCTGGGGTTTGCCAGCTTCTTAATTATTCAAATGTAACCAAATCTTTTTAACTTCATTGACTTATTTAAAATTTTCCTTCCTCTGCCTACTGAAACAGATACCATTTATAATAGCAATAAAAAATGTAAATACTAATAGTGATCTATTTATAAAACAGCTTGAAATTTTTCTAGTGCCATCTAATTCTAAGATGGGGTATTTTTATTTCACTTTTCAGATGACTTCAAGGAATTACTGGTTATAGACACACCTGGAATCACTTAAAAACCATTGGAATTTTACTTAAGTTTAGAAAACACAAAATTTAGATTTTGTGGGAGATAATAAAACTAAATCATTGGCCTCAGCATATAGCAACTCAACTGCTTATAGAAAAGAGTAGAAGTACCCCTGTGAAGGTTTCTAAGACTGTAACTGTTGATGGGAGAATACCCTGTCTTTCTCCTGAGGGGTAATTGGTGGTTTGGAACTTCAGGTCTTGCAGATTGCAGCAGAACTTGTAACCACTACACCACCAGGGGTCCTCCTTGGCTATGTAGTCTGCTTAGTAACTTGACACACAACTGATTGTTATAGCTAACAACCCAGTAAACCCGAATGGGAAATGGTAGGCAGATATAAGCCATATATAAATGGTGAAGAAAAATATTCAAAATAGTTCTTGGCTTTTAAAACTTTTTAAATTTTTAATCATTTTACTGGGGGCTCTTACACTGTTACCACATTCATCCATTGATACATTCATCCATTGTATCAAGCACATTTGTACATTTATTGCCATCATCATTTTCCAAAACATTTTCTTTCTACTTGAGCCCTTGGTATCCACCCCTCATTTTTCCCCCTTCCTCCCCCACTGTCCCTCCCTCATTAACCCTTGGTAATTTATAAATTATTATTATTATTTTGTCATGTCTTACACTGGGCGATGTCTTACACTGGGTGATGTCTCCCTTCACCCCCTTTTCTGTTGTCTGTCTCCCAGGGTCGGGGTTATATGTAGATCACTGTGATCGGTTCCCCCTTCCCCCACCCCCCACCTTGTCTTTACTCTCCTGGTATGGCTCTTCTCATTATTGGTCCTGAGGAATTTATGTGTCTTGGAGTCTCTCTGTTTCCAGCTCTTTTTTGCTCCAGTGTACATGTTCTGGTCTAGCCAGCTTTGTAGAATTGGGGTCATGATAGTGGGGGTTGGGGTGGGAGGGATCATTAAAGAACTAAGAGGAAAATTATATGTTTCATTTGTGCTATACTGCAACCTGACTGGCTCATCTCCTCCTTGCGACCCTTCTATATATAAGAGGATGTCCAGTTGCTTACATTGAGGCTTTGGGTCTCCACTCCACTCTCCCCCTCGTCCACAGTACTATGATTTTTTGTTCTTTGATGCCTGATGCCTGATCCTGGCGATACCTTGTGATCACACAGGCTTTTGTACTTCTTCCGTGTGGACTTTGTTGCTTCTCAGTTAGATGGCTGCTTGTTTATCTTCAACCTTTAAGACCCCAGATGCTATCTTTTTTTTTTTTAATTTTTTTTTTAAGGCATCACTGCCCTGGTGGTGGGAGTAGGAGGCGCAGCCTTTGCTCCTGTGAGCGGGAATTGAACCTCTGTCCCAGTGGGCCGCAGTCCTGCACACAACCACTATGCCACCGGGCCTCAGCCCTGCTATATCTTTTTTTTTTAACCTACTAATCCACATTTACTGGGACATTAAAAGAAATGTTACACTTTACTATATCACTAAAGATTTTGCTAAAATTTAGGACAGAATATAGTGTGGGAAAATTATAGTTGATCATGAAAGTAAAAATATAAAAGATTTTTTTTTAATCATACACTCTCCCCCTCTCTTCAACTTCAACTTCTTCAACTAAGCATCTGCAGGGCCTTACTTCCCTCATGACCTCATCCTCTTGGGTGGGGTGGCATTTTTGATAGCCGGGAACCATCAGCTTTCTTCACCACATTTACTTAGGCACCTGCTTTGCCTTTAGCAATCATGTCAGGAAGGTGAGCATCATGGAATGCCAGTTTAATAGCACAAATTGTTCTTGTTTTGAGGGACTACTTGAGAGTGCTTGAGTGGAGACCCAATGTCCATGTGCTATCTTAATACTCAACCTACAAATATATGTACATAGATCTATTTCCCCACTATCATATATAAATATATTTACTTATGTGCTTGCCAGTATTGAGACCTCTTTAAATGTTGGGCTTTGTTCTAATAGAATAGACATTTTATAGGAAATCACAAAGACCCTAAACTATCAGCAATGTGATAATTTATTTTCTAAGTTTTATATTGCTCTTTTAAAAAAAGCAAATAGCAGTCTTGTAGGAACCTCAGCAGACTGACTCTCTATTCCAGGGCTGGCACACTGGTTCATGAAGCCAAATGTAACCCACGGTCTGATTTGTACAAATGAGCTAAGATTTATTTTTGCATTTCTAAGCAGCAGCCCCTACCTCTACCACCATCACTACACCCCTCCCCCCCACCCCCCCCAATACTTGGCAGATATTGTTCTGCTGTCTTCATTCACATTGTTTCCAACAAGAATCCTTCTGGCATACTTTCTATATGTAACTTATCTTTTTTTAACTTGGTTGCCTTTAATATCTTCTTATCACTACTTTTGGGCAGTTTTATTATGTTACATGGTATAGTTTTTATATTTCTTGTACTTGGAGTTTGTTGAGAGTCTTGAATTTGTTGATTGACATCATAGTTGGCTGTTTTTCATGCATTATTATTTTTTTTGGGGGGGGCATCACTGTCTCTGTTGGTCATGGGCGCTATCCAGTGCTGCTCCTGAGAGCCACCACTGGATTTGAACCACCAAGCTCATGAGCCACAGCCCCGCAGTCAACCACTTACGCCACTAGGGCTCAGCCCACCATGCATTATTTTATTCATTGTTTCTTTATGCCTCTTTTCCTTTACTAAAGAGACTCAGATTCAGGTGGGAAGCTACCTGAGGGACGTTCCACAGTTCTTTGAAGCACTGGCCATGTGGTTTTCATCTCCAGAAATTCCATTTGAATGCTTTCCATACTTTTTTCATTTTTCTATCAAAGGTTCTGTACATGTAGATTGTAATTCTAATATCTGCTAAATTCTGCCATCTATGTCAATATGGGGTCAGTTTAAATTGGTTTTTATACTCATTACAAGTCATGTTTTTGCTGGTTTGCTTATCTGATCTTTTTTTTTTTTTCTTGTGGGCATCACTGCCTCTGGTGGTCGTTACCCAGTGCTGCTCCTGAGAGCCGCCGATGGATTTGAACCGCCAAACCTGCGGGCCGCAGTCCCGCACTCAACCACTTATGCCACCGGGGCTCAGCCCTATCTGATCATTTTTGACTGGTTGCTGAAACATTATAAATTTTGTGTTGTAAAAGTAAGAAAATAGTTGCTGTCAAGCCAACTCTGACTGGTGACAGCTCCATGGGTGTCAGAACTGTTTTTCTACGATGTTTAGTAGCAGATTTGGGGAAACCAGATTACAAGGGTGACTCCTAGGTGGACTAGCTTTGCAATTAAATATAAAACCACCAGATGCTTCAAAATTATTTATAGGGCACTTCATTTGTGTGCCAAACCTTTACAAATTCCTGAGAATTGCTCTGAGTCAGAGTTCAATTACTTTTAAACAATTTGATTCTTGCTCTTGTGATTTGTTAGGTGCTATCAAAGAGAGATATTTAGTCTGATCCCTAGTCAAATCACGGGACTTCTGGTGGTGCAGTGCTTAAGCCCTCAGCTGCTGACCTGATAGTTGATGATGTGAACTCACTGGCCTGGCCTTTTTGGGGGGAAAAGATCTGGTGATCTGCTTAGTAAAGATTACAACTTAGGAAACTATGGGGCAAGTTCACTCTGTTGTTTAAGATCACCATGAGTCAGATTGGACTCTGTGGTATACAAAGACAACGACGCCAAGGCTTTCTTGAATATTCTAGCCTGTGCTCTGAGTTTTGAAGCTTTTTGGTACAGATGTTGGAAACAAGTACTGTGCCCCGTCTGGTGTAAGTGTAGGTACTGTTCCTTTCATCTCCAGAAATTCCATTTGAATGCTTTCCATACCTTTTTAAAAATCCTTTCAAAGGCTTCTTTCCCCTAGCCAAGAAGTTTCATCATATGTAAGCATTAGTCAGTATTTTACTGAATACTTGAGCAGTCCTTCAGCAAAACTCTGGAGTTTTCTTTCAGTCCTGTTTTTCTTCTTTAGTACTTCTTGGTACCCCCCAGACTTTTAGCTCTTTCTCTTTAATACAGGGAATACTAGGTTCTGTCTGGGCTTCTTTCAACACCACGACCTGTGAAAAACCAGTAGTGGGCCAGGGTAATGGTTTTCTGTTAGCTGATATCCAGTTTCTTTAAAATTATTGTTGATACATATTGTCCATTTTTGTTTGTTTTTAGACTAAATGTGCTTTCTGTTATATTACATCATAACTGATAGTGACGTTGTAATGAAAGATTTAATGTGCCAGTGATTCTAGATGATGATACATTGGTATGAGCTAAGGCTATGAACTGGTTTATTCTGGCCCCCTACTGAAAATTTGCCTTTCCTCTTCAGGTATACTGAATTAGAATGTACATCTTAATGAGAGTCCCATGTGATTCTTATCAATCATCTGGGCATCTGTAAGAACCACTGGGAGAGCTTGTTAAAAACTAGTTCCTGATTGAGTATATATGGGTGAAAACAAGACCAGTAACATGTTCAAACCAGTTCAGCCATGGCCAAAAGAGCATAAATGCTGCATAGCTACCAACTCTCTTGAGATAGGGATTCTGACCCACGTAGGAAACATACGGTGGCGCCTCGCTAAACAATGATTACTTACTGCCACCATCTTTAAGTAGGACACTGTTTCCTACTGAGATCAAAATTCCACATGCCAAATTCTTAGTTACTGTGCAGTGTGTGCACTCTGGTCACAACTATCCTTTTTAGCCAGTGTGAAGCCCTGGGTGGAAATTGGAATTCTCCACATAGATTCAAACTAGAATGGACCTTTGGAAGCTTTGTTCTGAGTGGAGGAGAGCTGTGAAGGCCCTTGGAGGGTTGGCCACAATGTCACCGAAGGAGATTTGGGATAGAGACTAAGGCTTTGAACCTAGAGCCAGAGTTGTGACATTTTCATATGGCCTGTTTGGCTGGGAAAATATTATGTTAAAATTACCTTAATTTGTGCTGTTTCTTGTTTTAGAACCTTCTGATAACTTAAGAGAGATTCTCCAAAATGTGGCAAAATTGCAAGGAGTTTCAAATATGAGAAAACTCGGCCACCTGAATAACTTTACTAAGGTAAGTAACTTGAATCATTATTAAATATTGTCATTCTGTATTCCTTATTACATTTATTAAATGTTCCTCAACCATCACTAGCAAGAAATTCTTGCATGTTCACTACATGTGAGTATTATCCTCTGTCATTTCTCATGGACAGAGAAAATGTTTCAAAAATATACTGACATAATAAAAATATTACGTTTATTGCAGAAAGCTCCGTAGTAGGGTAAAGTGAAATTTCTTTTTTAATTTTTAATTTTAAAATCATTTTATTGGGGGCACATATAACTCTTAACACAATCCATCCAAACATCCATTGTGTCATGCACATTTATACATTTATTGTGATCATTATTCCCAAAACATTTTCTTTCTTTCTACTTGAGCCCTTGGTATCAGCTCCTCATCTTCCCCTCCTCCCTCTCACCCTCCATCCCTCGAAATTTCTTTTTTTAATAAATCATTTTATTAGGGGCTCTTATAGCTCTTATCCCAATTCCTACATCAGTTGTGCCAAGCACATTTGTACATACATTGCCATTATCATTTCCAAAACATTTTCTTTCTACTTGAGCCCTTGGTATTAACTCCTCTTTTTTCTCCCCCCTCTCCCACCCTCCCACCTTGTGAACCCTTGATAATTTATGAATTACTTATATTTTCATATTTTATACCATTCACTGTCTTCCTTCACCCACATTTCTGTTGTTTGACCCCCTGAGGTTGAGTTATGTGTTGATCATCGCCATCCTTCCCCCCACTTCTTCCCCTTCTCCTACCACCTTCCCCCTACACTCATGGTATTGCTATTCTCATTATTGGTTCTGAGGGGTTTATCTATCCTGGATTCCTTATGTAGAGAGCTCTTATCAGTACCAGTGTATGCTCTGGTCTAGCTGGTAGGTAAGGTAGAATTTGGGTCATGATAGTGGGAGTGGTAGAAGCATTAAAGAACTACAGGAATGTTGTATGTTTTGTCAGTGTTATACTACACTCTGACTGACTCATCCCTTCCTTGTGACCCTTGTATGAAGGAATGTCCAATTGTCTACAGATGGTCTATGGGTTTCCACCAACCTCCCTTGTTCCTACCAAAACGGTTATTTGTTACGGATTTTCGATACCTGATTCCGTTAACACCTCGGAGTCACACAGCCTGGTGTGCTTTTTCTATGTGGGCTTTGTTGCTTCCTTGCTAGATGGCCGCTTGTTTACCTTCAAGCCTTTATGACTCCAGACTCATTATCTTGTAGTGGCTGAATACCATCAGCTTTCTTTACCAAATTAGTTTATGTACCTATTTTGTCTTCAGCGGTCATGTCAGTAAGGTAAGCATCACAGAATATGCCAGGTTATTAGAGCAAAGTGTTCTTGCATTGAGGGAGGACTTGAGTAGAGGCCAAATGTCCTTCTTGCTACTTACCCTAAATATATGAACATAAACCTATATCCCTATCATTAGATATGAATATATTTACATATGTAAATGTCTTTGTTTATACCTCTATAAGTGACTTTTCCTTCTAGTTCTTTACTCTGTTTCCTTTTACTTTCCTTCTGTCCCCTGTCCTGTTCAACCTTCATTCGATTCTTAGCACTTCCTCATGTCTACATTGCACTTGATCAAACTCCATCAAGCATTCTATGCCTTCGATGTTAGATCTCTTGTTGTTCCCTTATCCCTTGAGTTTGTTGACTCCTTCCTCCTGTTCTGCTACCTTCTCCTCCTCTCCCCTGTCTCCCTGGAATTGTCATGTCTGATGTTTTTTCCTTGGGATTGTTTGCCTATCTTATATAGGTAGACATGATAAAAGCAAAACAAAAAAATAGCCTATGAATAGTTATAGGTCTGTCACCTGACCCTTATGAATGTTTTCTTATTGGTCTGATGGAGTGCCACGCATTGTCTTTCCTCCTCCTTCTCCTGGAGTTTGAAGTCAGTTTTCAGAATTCCCCCGGGACTCGGTTGCTTTGCTCCTCTTGCTGCTCTTTGGCACTCCCTTCTTGTGGTCCCCTGGTATGGGCAGTAGGTTAGACAGGACAGTGCTGCACTCTGTCTCTGACATAGGACTCTGTCCCTCCGGAGCTCTGTGGGCCCGTAAGGGGGCGGTCTGATTGTGTTGAGGCCAACCCCATGATCCTCTGTGCATTGGGTGCTCCCAGCAGGAATGTTGTCCTGGAAACTTGGTAGGCCAGGGACCCTTTCCCTCGTAGTTTGATCTTCTGGGGCCGGATCTGCCCCTCTCACAGACAGTGTCTTCATTGCTGTCCTGTGTAGTGCATTCTTCAGGGTGGGGGATGGACGTAGCTTGGATAGGGGCCGGGCTTGCAGACCTCTCTGAATTCACTTCTTCATGCTGTCATGTTGCCCTGTAGGTTTGGTGCACCAGGTTGCGGTCTGGTCCCTCTCTTCCTTACCAGATGGAATCCACTGCTTGGTCTCCTAATTTGGTGAATATACTGATTTCCACAGAGTTCTAGATGCAAGTTGCTTTCCTTGGCTCCATCTTGCCAAAGTCAGAGAAATTTCTTAATATGGCTTTTCCAGCCATGTGTCTGACTCCCAAGAAATGCTTGTGGAACTATTCACATAGGGCAGGTGTAACACTGATAGAGGGAATTTGTCAGTTTTAGTTGCTACTCCCCTGGCTACGGGTGAGCCATTTCAAAAGCAGGAACAAAGAGAAATCTTAGGACCAACAAAGATAAAGAGCCAACAGTGGAACACATTGAAGATTTCTGCTGAAACGGCGGAGGGTGAGACCATAGGCACCAGAGGCTGAGACAAGGAGACCATGAGACAGGAAACAGTGCTAAAACGGAGAGAGGCTGTTGGCTGAAGGGAGGTGTTGCTATGGAACCATGACTATATACTTTGTGTTTTCTGATCTTGGTTTGTGGCATTCTGTTAACTTTCCTAATAAAGCCCCTTCATTGTCATTATTGTCTGTGAGTTGTTTTTTTTTTTTGGGGGGGGGGGCATCACTGCTCTCCGGTGGTGGGAGTAGGAGGCCCAGCCCCACTGCTGGAATTGAACCTCCATCCCAGTGGGCCGCAGTGCCGCGCACAACCACTACGTCACCGGGCTCAGCCCTGTCTGTGAGTTTTGATTGAAACCAATAGTAAAGTGGAATGGGGGCTGGGAGAATGGCGGGTGGCGCCATGACTGGCCTTTGCCTCATGGCAGCAGGTCTTGTGCTAGTGAGTTGGATTCTCCTTCCTTTTGTAGCCAAAAAGAGGTCAGCTATAGCCTCATGCTATTTTACAGAACGAAATAAAGTTATTGAGGAACCCGTAATCCAGTCTTAATGATATCTTTCATCAAAATATTTTTTCATTTACCTCTTTCAACTCATTTCTGCTCGAATACATACAAGCAATGACAGATTTATACATAAGTACAAATGCTCTGCCATGGAGTCGATTCATGATTCCATGAATTCTGGAGTCCGTGAGTTGTTCATAAGCAAATCCATTTGGATTTCTGAGACTCTAAATCTTTGAGGGAACAGATACCCACCTCTTTATCAATTAGAGCAGCTATTAGGTTTGAACTACTCACCTTGGTGCTAGCAGCCCACCACTTAAGTGACATTCTCACCTGGTCCTTCTTTATAATTCCCAGAGGCAAGTTACAATGCCTTTTCCTTTACCCTGGTTCTCTTACTACCATTATCTGAGTCTGAATTATATAACCCAAGATAAATGTAGATCCCTTCAAACCAAAAAATCAAACTCCCTGCCGTTGAGTCAATTCTGACTCCTAGTGACCTGGTGGCCATAATGGGTTACTCACTGGGCTGCTGTCTGCAAGGTCAGTAGTTTGAAACCACCAACTGCTCCTAGAGAGAAAGAGGAGGATGCTTTACTCTGGGGCAGAGTCATGGACTTAGAGATCCACAGAGGCAGTTCTACTTTGCTTTCAGGGTCACCGTGATGTGAGACCCTAGCCCCAATTGACTGTTGACTTGGATTCTCTTAGCAGCCAAGAGTCCTTGAGTTTGGTGAAAGGATTAGTGTGCTCTTGAGCCTGGTCATGATGGACAGTCATCACTAGGGGAACTAAAATAATGATACCATAAAATGGTAAAGCAATGAATCCTCGGGGGTAAGGATTTTTTCCTCTTCGTGCTTTACTAAATATAAATTGTTGTGCCACATTTTTAAAGTAGACAAAATTGTGAGTTTAGCTCCACGATACTCTGAGTGTAATTCTCAGACCAACAATGTTGGTTCTCATCGCCTGTGAGCTTGTTGGCAATTCCATTTTTAGACTAGACGTACGAAGTAGTGATCCACATTTGAATTAATATTTCTTACAGGGTTTGTACATCAAAGTTTGATAGGCACTTTAAACTTTTCAGGATTTCTGTTTTATTGTGATCTAGTGGCTGGAAGAAGCAGATGTAAATTGTTTATGTCTATAGGATTAAATACAGGAATACAGGAGCACTGCTGATGTAGTGGTACATTGGGCAGTTAACCACAAGGTGAGTAGTTTGAAATGACCAGCTGTTCCCAGGAAGAAAGATAAAGCTTTCCATGCTAGCATTGAGTACAGCCTCAGAAATGCACAGGGGCAGGTCCACCCTGCCTTCGAGGGTCGCTATGAGTTGGATTTAACACAATGATAGTTTGATTTTTGAGTGTTTGTAGGACTAAAGGGGAAGGAGCACATTGGCCCTATGTTTATTAGTTGTGATATTATGAACTGAAGAAGCCATGGTGGCACAGTAATTAAGCTTTGGCTTTATCTTTTCACCAACCTGGGTGGTTCCAGGAACTGCCCCTCCTAGCCTGAAGTCTATTTGGGGGCTCCTCAGGGGTTTTGTGGCTTTACTTTCCTTCTGTTGTTCATCTGTTATGTTCCCTTCTTGGTTCCCCCCACTGTGGGGGATTCAGACCAGACTCACTCCCCATTATGTGTCCCCTGTATTGTCCTCTGGCAGTGTATTCCAGCTAGGGGACACGAAGTTTTGATCTGTTACAGGCTTGATAATCCTCTCTGTGCCTTAGCAGCTCCATGCAGGGACTTTGTCCTCAGGGATTGGCGTGCTGCCCTTCACTCTTTGTCCTTTTGCCATGTGGGCGTGGCAGGCCGGCCCCAGGCCCAATTTATTGGCTTAGTGTTGCCCTCTTTAGCACCTATTTGTACGGGCCGGGGGCGGGGGGTCAGTTTGGCTCTCATTGGGGCCAGCCCTGTAGCCCACCCACTCAGTGCACTTTTTGTGCCTAACAATGAACAGGGCTCATTGTCCCACTGCTCACTTTCAAGGGCACTCTGATGGCCTAGTAAGTTATATGGTAGGCTGCTAACTGTAAGACAGCAGTTTAAACTCGCTAGCTGTTTTGCTTCCCAGGAGAAGATGAGGCTGCCTGTTCTCTTCAAGATTTACAGCCTCAGAAACCCGTAGGAGCAATTTT
Organism: Nesogale talazaci; assembly: GCA_004026705.1. NCBI lineage: Eukaryota > Metazoa > Chordata > Mammalia > Afrosoricida > Tenrecidae > Nesogale > Nesogale talazaci. The sequence goes on from PVJH01004287.1 coordinate 26,079, forward strand.
GCTCTCTCCTGTAGGCTTGCTAAGCATTGGAATTGGCTTTATAGCAGTGAGCTATTTTACTTCTTGCCTAGTCAAAATCTCAGAGATCAAGTGGATTTTATACTTGTAGCACATCTCAGTTCAGACTCTCCACCTTTCCAGTGGCTACCATATTAGACATCATAGACACAGCTTTCTGAACTTGCGTTATGAAAACCCATTCCAGGAATCTGGTGATCTTATCCATTTCTTTCTTTCTGGTTTCTAAGATCTCTTGCAAGGCAGCTATGCTCACCACTATACGACCATGGCGAACATCCAAGATCTCTTGGATAGGATGACTTTTCCTCTTCCTTTGCTCCCCTTCTTTATTTTTGTATCTGAATTCCTTCTGCAATCTTTCACTGGGTTATTCTCTCCACTTACCCTCTCTGCCTTGTAATTAGTGCTTGACCTCTCTCTTCTGCTGCTTCTCCCTTTTTTCTTTAAACTTGCCTCTCCCCATTGTCCTTCCCAGGGTCCTCCCTTGTTTTGCCCTTTCCCCTTTCCCTCCTTTCTGCTGCCTCCCACCTTATCACTGACTCCTTTTTTTCTTGCTTTCCTTTCTATTCCCTTCCTTCCTTTTCCTGCTCTCCAGATTCTCAGTGTCCCTCTTCATCCCTGCTCCTTCTACTCACCTCCCTTGGCTTCTTTTGGTGGGGTGAGGGTCAGAGGGGCGGCACAGGACTGACAACCTCCATCAGTTCTGACCTGCTGACAGTATAGCCTGGGAATTATAGCCTGCTGGCATTATAGTCTTGTTAGTTGCCTTTCAGAGACTTAGTGTTTCCAGGTAAGGTGTAGTACCCCCTTGCCCCTTATCTAGTGCTTCCAGATGATATTTTGTAATTTTTTTTTATAGAGTCAAAAGTTTCTTTGCTTGATGCTTCAGGGTTTTGAAATTTCTTCCCTACCTTCTCTTAGCAGTTTGTATATACTTCATATACAAATTATTTTTCCAGCTATAAGACACACCCATTTTTAGAGGAGGAAAGCAAGAAAAATCATTCTGAGTCAAATAGTACCAGTATACTAAAGTGTTCTGGGGTACCACACCTTCGCACCATAAGACACACCCTCATTCTCCCCTCCCCCCACTTTTCAGGGGGAAAAGTGTGTCTTGTGGTCTGAAAAGTACAGTAATCTTTAAACATTTATGAATTGATCTAATTTAATATGGTTTCTTTAAACTTTAAAAGATAATTTACCTCAACTTTTTTTGTCATTACAGCTAGACTGGAACTTGAATTATGGCTCTCCTGTTGCTTTCTGTGACAAAAGCGTGAAAATTAATACTAAATATTTATTGACTCTTGATGGCAGGCACTATCAAAAGTACTTTGTGTGTCTTCTCACATATAATCTTCACAGTGTCATAGCTCCATTGTACACATAGGGCCCAAGGAATAGAAACGCTAAGTAACTGCTGAAAGTTGGGCACCTGATAATGATACAGCCGTGAGTGGGGTTGGCCATTTGATTCCAGAACTTATTGTTCCCAGACCGTGTGCTACATTGCCTCTCACACACTCATGTACAGCAGTGGTCTACTGCAAATTGCAGTGTGAAATGTTATTTATATTGTCGATAAATTGTGTATGTAGTCTCAAACACAATAAGAACGTCTTACTTAGCAGGTAGCTTGAAAACAGGCGGCTCTTTGTCTTGTGCTTATAGTCCTCAGTCCTGTTCCTGTGATTATGTACAGCACACATCACCAGTAGCTTACCAGTGTCACAGTTTTCTTTTTAGCATAGACAAAGACTCTCATGAAGTGCAAAAAGGAAGACTAACACCAATGCATGCAGCTGCTATAGGAATCCTTGCCACGACTGAGCTTTTTTAATTTTCCATACTGGATATAGTAATCCTAAATTCAGTGAGCGGGTGCCAAAAAGTTCGCAGAAAAATTCCCTGACTTTTAATTCCACTTGTCCTTGAACCTCTGGAAGCTCCCTCATGTACTGTGTGCCTTCTTGAACATTGAATGTAAAAGATAATTTAATTATTTCATTGATCCTGTTCATCTAGATTTATGTTGGAAATTATTTCATTCTTAAATTTCATTCTTAAATTCTTCATTTATTATTTATTGCTTGTACAATTGAAAATTAATAGTCTCCAAAATGAAGACTTTTTTTGTGCTCCTGTTTCTGTTTTAACATATGACCTCTTTGTGATTTTCATATTTTTCCTTTGGATCCTGTTGGCACTAACAGATCTTTTATTTGATGTTTTAAAGCATTCATGAGTTAAAAAAAAAAACCAAATATCCAAGCTTACTAGAATTTGCCTAAAATAAGGGACTCTTACAGAGGAACCTTAGGAGTTGTTCCATGCGTAAAGTCCATGAACTTTGGACTTGATAAAATCTGTTTGGGCTGCTCAGTGATGTAATAGGAAAAGCATGAGCTTTAGATGGGGATTTGCAGCTCAGCTTTGAACCTGACTCACAGGGCAATCTTGGGCCGATTTCTCTGCTTACAGAGAACCATCCTCATCCTGCCTTTGGTGACAAGATCCCAGTGAAGTGCCGGCTGCAGAACACGTTCATCTAGGGCTCTGTTTCTGCTAACTTTTAAACTTGAGTAATTCTTTAGTAAGCATAGCTTGAGTTACAGATTGATAAGGTGAGCGACTACTGTAAAACAAGATTTCTCAGAATAATTGACATATTAGGTGAGATTCTTCTGTGTTGTGGGGCTTTCTGGTGCCTACTAGAATATTTTTCATTCAGCATCCCTAACCACACTGCCTAGATATCAGTAGTACCACTGACACCAGTTTTGGCCCGCACAAATGCCCCCCAGACACTGCTAAATAGCCTTTAGGGATCAGACTCACCCTAAATTGAGAGCCGCTATTAGAAATCCATGTTTGTAGCTTTTATTGTAAAATTTCTACAAATCCTTCTTCAAATGATTGTCATCAACCTGATTCTGACTCATAATTCTACAGGATCAGGTAGGACCATCCTTGTGTGTTTCTGAGATCGCAGCTGTTAGTGGGAGGAGAAAGTCTCACCTTTCTTCTTTAGAACGACTGATGGTTCCAAACCGCTGCCCTGCAGCCTGCAGCCTGGTGCGTAGCCCACCGTGCCACCAGCACTTACATCTAAATTATTAGGAGACAGTCAGTGCTTACTGCGTGTAGTCACAATGCGTCTTTGAAACCCATTTGGTCAAAGGACTTGGTTTATTAATACTTCACAGAGTATTACTTTGTAAAATCTGTAATTTAAAAAGAAATAGAATGAAATTTTAAAATTCTCAAGAATCTCTAAGGTGAATTTCAAAAGATAAGAAATTACGAGAAGGAAAAATTATGCCAAGAGACCAGTAGAGTTTGATCTCCTTCCTCAATTTTTCCCATGCATAAATTCAGAAGCACTTGTATACTCAGTAAATTTCACCTCCCCTTTATAATTATTTGGTGTGTGCTGTAGTTATTGTCTTAAATTGAATTTCTTAAACACGAGGTATGCCATCTTAACTTTTATATTTTCTGGGCTAAGCCCCGGTGGCGTAGTGGTTGTGCGCGGGACTGCGGCCCACTGGGATGGAGGTTCGATTCCAGCTCCACGGAGCAAAGGCTGGGCCTCCTACTGCCACCACCTGAGGGCAGTGATGCCAAAAAAAACAAAACAAAAACCAAAACTTTCATATTTTCTATCACTCTGCCCCAATGCCTGCCATGTAACAGGTGCTTAATTAATTAAACTGCTTTTTTGGGCTCAGGAGATTTTTTACACTGAATGCAAGTTTTTTGTATTATAAGCATTTGTCTTGTGAAATATAAGTCTATCTTTTAGGATGAAGCTGATTTAGTACCTCATTAGGATTAAAATGGTTTATAGAGGGAGCTGCATCTTGAGAATTAAACCTCCTTTTAAGGTTTGAAAAGAGGAAATGGGTGATGTCATCTTGTAACCATGTGAATGCCACACCTCAGTTTTACTAGATAAAGTAAGCTATACAACAGATGAATATAATCTTAAGTATTCTATTTTTAAAACTAACAGCTTGTTTATAACTTAAGGCCAGGTATTAAGGTAGCATTTCTTTGTGATTTGCATATTTTCCTTTGCCCATGTTGCAGCAATTTTATATTTAAAAAGCTCATATTTCATACAGTTTACTTGCTTATATTGAAAACTTTGAAGGTGTTTTTATTTTGTTCTTATAACCTTCAAAAGTAGTACAAAATAAATATAAAAATTAGAGTGTACCAAGGGCTCAATAGGAAGAAAAAGTCTAGAAAAGAATGATGGCAACATATGTACAACTATATTGATGCAATTGATGTATTACTTTAAGTGTTGTAATAGCCCCCAATAAAATCATCTTTTAATAATTAAAAAATTAGGAAGTACTGAAGAAGCTGTGTTCAAAAGTGAAAGTTTTCTCTCACATATTCATCTTATCTGCCTCTCCAGCTTGAAAAAATACTACTCTACAGAGTAGACCTTAGAAGGTGTTTGTACATATGTATTTGTACAGAAGTTCTTCTAAAAACATAATGAATAGATGATGGACTTTTCCTCCAAATGTTTTAAGAGCCCCTCGTAGGTTTATGTGTATGTCACATTGGATATTTGTGAGATTTAAAATAAGCTGATCAAGCCAGTACCAGCCAGCTGTTGGTGGAGCCACGGGTATCAGAGTGGAACTCAGGAGGGTTTTCAGTGGCTTTTGTTTTTTCTTTCAGAAGTTGATGACTAGACTTTTTCTTTGGACCCTGTAGAATGACATGAACTTCATACTATGCCACCACTTAGGTCTCATTGGAGGTTACATGTTGTTATGATGCTGGGACAGATTATAGAGAAAGTCATCACATTCTGGCACCCTGCTGCTGAAAATGAGTAGTGGAAACGAGTGGACTACAGTCCAATATGCAGCCAGTCTTGGGGAGGATAGCACAGGACTGGAGACCGTCTCATTCAGGTTTGCATGGTTTTGCCATGAGTTGGAGGTCAACGTTATTGCAGTTAGTGGCAACAGTTCCAATCAGGAAGCAACTTTGGACTTCACTGATGATGCTGCATGCTCAAGTTGGCTTGTTAGTAACCAGATCCGAAATCCTAGGTAGCTTAATTAAAAATGCTTGAAGTAAAAAATAAGTTATTTTTCTCTTCATAATTGGGGATATCAAATGTTGGTCCCAAATTTTAGGCCAAACAGGCAAGGATAGAGAACTTGGCAGTAGGATTGTGTTTCCACACTCAGCTCTGTTTTCTTAGTTTAGGTTCAATCTCAGACAAACAGTTTCTATAAGAAACAACATGAGCCCGAAAGAGAAAGACCCAGCACAGTGGCTCGAACCGTGGGCTCAGAAATACCTACTATTATGAGAATGGCACAAGACCAGCGGTGTTTTGTTCTGTTAAATATAGGGTTATGACAAGTCAAGGCTGGCTTGATAGGACTTAACAACAGCAACAAGAAACATCTTTACAGCTCTCCATCTCATAGCGAAAAGATCTCACTATTCTGGTATCATCAGTATTACTCTACTTCTGTTGGGTTAGATCCAAGCCAGCATTGGGACTGACAGGCAGCTAAAACCCAATGGGATAGAGAGTGACAGAATCCCTGTGTGAAGTATGATGTCTGATTTAGCATTAGAGGATTACTATGAATTGCAGCCAACGCAGTGACAGTTTAGTTTTACAGATAAAGCTGTTAATGATAGAAATTTTTATATTTTGCAAGGTCTTTAGAATTTCTAAATAGTGATTCCTTTTAAATATAACAAGAGATCCATAATAAGTTCAAGAGAAACCCTAAATAAAAGATTAGGGAATTTTTCCATGGACTTTGTGAAGTCCTTTCATACTAAATCTATATGATCGGGTGAGATAAAAACAAAACCAAAAAGTCCCACAGAATGAAATGTGTTGCTGTTGACCCAGCTTGACTTAAGGCGCCCCATTTGTTTCTGAGGAGCACTGTGCTCCATAATGATTTTCATGCCTATGACCTATAGATACAGAGATTGCCTGGCCTTTTTTGCCAACACACCTCCAGGAGGATTCAAACCTGCAACCTTTTGGTCGGTAGCTGGGCATTTAACCACTTACATCACCCAAAGACTCCATCTGACAGAGTGTGCAGTGTTATAGTTTAATAGTGTTTATTAATCCAGGAGACAGTGTTGTCAGTATGATTAAAATTGTAGTGAAAAAAACTGCTACCTCCTGGTTGAAGATGAGTTGTTTTTACTTCAGTTTGTAATGGAGACCAGTTTAGTAGTCTTTTCCCTATTTCTGCCTGTCTCTTTTAATGCTTTCTTAGGGGTTGATTGCTTAAATTAGGAGATGATTGGGAAAGTAGTGAGTTAATCACCTAAATAAGATTTATATTGAAAGCTTTATTCTCAGTCTTAACATTTTGAAATTTAAAATACAGGATCTAAGAATAAAAAAGCATATTTCTTATCTAAAATTCATAGTTTGAGCCATTTTCTTTTTTTCAGTTATTTATATTAAATTTCATTTGTGCTTTGAATTGTACTAATTCAAGAGGAAATATTTTACGTAGGACATTGAGTAAGACCCTCTTCTAAAAATCTGTAAATAATCTAAAAGTAATATTTAGTCAACAATGAAATCAGAGCACTCACATCTTTTACCACCTCTGTAAAATTGGTATTGATTATGTCAGATTTACTATATATCTCTAATGAACAATATTGTTTTTAGCTATCACTTATGAGTTCCCATTTTCCAACTGAATGGACATTTTTCTTAAGTCTGGTTCTCTCAGTTCAAATGCATTGGCATTATGTAGCAGAAAATTATCCTCCTTTCTGAACATTTTCCAAAAATGTGTGTTTGAGACTAGAGTAAAGACTTTACATTTTTTAACCTTATCTTTCCATCAACGCTGCTAACTCTAGCATAGTTAAATGGTGAATATGCATACATTTCTCTGGTCTGAGAATTTGGGTCATTTGAAAACGCTTCTCTGAGTCTGTAGTTTCTAGGTTAGTTGGCAAGTATGGAAAAAAAGATAATGTAGAAAATAGAACTAATTACCCATGTACTTGGAGAGAAGCCAATTTTTGATAGGCCCAGACTTTAAAAAATTTATTTCTAGGATCTCAAAATCATTTTGTTAATATCCTTTACTGAGATGACCACAGAATAGGAAATAAGAATACTGTTTTTTAAGATTTGAGTTGATATATACATATATACGATGCTTGTATATAATGCTATAGATAGCATTAATTCATAGTTTAAGAAAGTACTATTTTCCACATCATAAGCGTATATAATATTTTATATGTTGATACCGATAAATTCTTTTTTAAAAATCATTTTATTGGGGGCTTATACAACTCTTATCATGATCAATACATGCATCCATTGTATGCAAACCACATATGTACATTTGTTGTAATCATTCCCAAAACATCCTCCTTCTACTTAGACCCTTGGTATCAGCTTTCCATATTTCCCTCCCTCCCACTCCCCCTCTATCATGAATCATTAATTTACAAATTATCATTATTTTGTCTTATCGTCCTCTGTCCGTTGTGTCCCTTCACCCACTTCCCTGTTGTCCGTACTCCAGGGAGGAGGTTGTATGTAGATTCCTGCAATTGATTCCCCTTTCTACTCTACTCTTTGTCTACCCTCCTGGGATCACCACTCTCACCACTGGATCTGAAGGGATCATCTGTCCTGAATCCCCCATGTTTCTGGTTCCAGTGTACATCCCCTGGTCTAGCTGGATTTGTAAGGTAGAATCGGGATCATGATAGTGGATGGGAGGAAGCATTTAAGAACTAGAGGAAAGTTGCATATTTCATTGTTGCTACACTGTACCTTGACTGACTCGTCACCTCCCTGCCAGTCCTCTTGTCCCTTCACGTACTTATGGACTTTGGGTCCCCAATCTGTAACCCCCCCTCATAAGGATATAATTTTTAGTTCTTTGTTGCCTAATACCTGATTCCTTCGACACCTTGTCACAAAGGCTGATGTGCTTCTTCCATGGCTTTGTTGCTTCTAAGCTAGATGGCTGCTTGTTTACTTTCAAGACCCCAGACACTATATCTTTTGATAGTTGAGCACCATCAGCTTACTTCACCACATTTGCTTATGCACACATTTGTCATCAGTGATCTTATCAGGTAGGTGTTCATGCAATGTTATGATTTTTAATTCTTTACCTGATACCTGATCCCTTTGACAACTCGTGGTCATACAGGCTGTTGTGCTTCTTCCATGTGAACTTCACTGCTTCTGAACTAGGTGGCCGCTCGTTTACTTTTAAACCTTTAAGACCCCAGACACTATATCTTTTGATAGCTGGGCACCATCAACTTTCTTCACCACTTTTCCTTATGACACTTTGGCCTTCAGTGATCATGTTGGGAAGATGAGCATCATGGAATACCAATTTAATAGAACAAAGTGTTCTTGCATTGAGGAAGTACTTGAATGGAGGTCCAATGCCCAGATGCTGTCTTAATACTAACCCCATACATATATGCACATATATGTATGTATGTATATATGTATGTGTGCATATGTGTATCTATTTCCCCATCATCATATATGAATATATTCACCTATGTACATCCAGTATTTAGACCTCTATAAATGCCCTGTACCCCCAGTTCTTTCCTTAATTTCCTTTCCTCTTATCCCACTATCATGTTCAGCCTCCATTTGGGTTTCAGTAATTTCTCTCTGCTACATTACTCTTGATCAATCCCTTTCAGGCGTCTCACACCCACCTTGTCACTGATTTTGTATCACTTGTTCCCTTATCCCTGAGTTGGTCACCACCACCTCCTTTCCCCCACCTCTCCATCACCCGTGTCCCCTCGGAACCATTAGTCCCATTATTTTCTCCTTCAAACTGTTCATCCAGCCTATGTTATCTATATAGACCTGCAGAGACAGCAATGCATAGCCCCCCAAAAGGCATCCTAATATGAAGCCACTCAGTAGACTCTAAACTTCACTTTTCTACTAAGTTTATAAATGAGAGTATGCCTCCATAAAAACCACACTTCCTGCCATTGAGATGATTCCTGCTCAGAGCAACTGCCTCTGTGGGTGTCTGAAGCTGAAGATCTTTACACGAGTAGAAGTTTTCCCAAGGAGAAAGACAAAGTGTTGTGCTTCTATGAAGATGTGCAGTCTCAGGAACTCTATACATCAGAATTGAATCCGTGGCAATGGATTTAGGTTTGTGGTTTTGGAAGATGCATCCTATACTATGTCTAAGATTTTTTTTAAAGAATCAATTTTTAATTACATTCTGTGACTCTAAGATGAATGCTGTTTCCAGTGTTATGGACAAATATTTTAAGAATTGCACTTTGCAATCAATGGCGTACATTGATGGGGAAATAAGAGTTGACTAGGACAGCCAATAACTCTTTATATTTTTCTAAGGTCCCAGATGAAACAAACAAACAAACAAACAAACAGTGGAAAGCCTCCACTTTCTACCCACGTGGTTTCTACTGCTGACCATGTGGGTGAGCGCCCAGTTGACATAGCGTGGTGGGTCATGGCCCCTCGCCACAAGTAGTATCTTTCAGACCCTCATTCCTCATTGTTTTGTACAAACTAATAGCTACACTCATTTGCTCATTTTATGCACATATGGCTACAGCATGTTTCTTCAAACTCTTGCTTCTTACCACTTGCGAGGTTGGAGAATAAAATAAGATGGTGCATTCCTTTGATTGGCATAGCCATAAACAAGGAAATTTAAAAGAATAGAGGCTTTCTATTTTCTCACAGAGGCTATACATCAAAAATGATTTTAGTTTTTTTCTCAGCCTCTGTCTTCATGTGGTAATCTTATTGTGTCTGTGTCCACCGTGTTCTTTTTGTTTGTTTGTTTTTCCTGCATCACTGCTCTGGTGGGAATAGGAAGTCCAGCCTTGCCCTAGGAGAGCTGCTGCTGGATTTGAACCGTCAACCCTGTGGGCATCAGTCCCACAAACAACCACTGCGCCACCAGGGCTCAACTGTCCACTGTGTGTTTTACACATAAGGATACCAGTGTTACTTAATCATATCTGCAAGACCTTATTTTCAAATAAGCTCACCTTTACAGGTTTTAAGTGGGCATGGGTTTTGTAGAGATGATTTAATGGTTTTTCCATTTGTGGGTTTTTGTTTAGCTTTATACATGATTTTAAAACTTTTTTTTGCAGTGGACTCTTAAGCTTGTGCTGGTTTATTTACTCTGATTTCTGACACCACTTATTAGCACTGTGGTCGTGCGATACCATAAAAGCTTTTATAAACCCCCCTGATCTTCATTTATAAAAATATTGCCTACCTTCTGGGATTAAGAGGATTAACAAAAACCATTATTGCTTCTTTCAGTTCATTTTTTTCTGAATTCTAAGTATTAAAAATCTTCCATAGATTACATAGGTAGTACATCTCTGTGTGGACATTGTTAATGTACACAAAGCATAAAGAGGAAAACAAATCCATGATTCTACTTTCCTGTGTAATTAAGTTCAGAATATATATAAAAATGTCCATCTTTCAAAAAATTGGATCTTTTGGAAAAATAGATTTTATATGTAATACTAATGACTATCCACGTTTCCCTCTTTATGAACATTTGGTTTCTGCTTCTTTACCACCGTAGATACTGCCAGGAGCATCTTCTTAGCACACAGCTACTTTCTTTAAGCAGTTGAAGTTAGAGTCTTTGGAGTTAAAGTCTCATCATTTGGACCTATCCTAATGTATTTTTTTAGTTTCCCTATAAACCATAATCAGTTTAAAATTGCACTAAAGTCTCATCATTTGGACCTATCCTAATGTATTTTTTTAGTTTCCCTTTAAACCATAATCAGTTTAAAATTGCACTAAAGTCTCATCATTTGGACCTATCCTAATGTATTTTTTTAGTTTCCCTTTAAACCATAATCAGTTTAAAATTGCACTAAAGTCTCATCATTTGGACCTATCCTAATGTATTTTTTTAGTTTCCCTTTAAACCATAATCAGTTTAAAATTGCACTAGCAATGTTTCCTCTCAATTTGTATTATATCAAAAATAATTTATCAGCTTGATAAGTTTTTTTAAAGTTTTTTACATAGCAGTTATAAATTGGATTCCGCTTTTAAAAAATATTACAAAATTCTTTTCATTATGTGTAATTTATCAAATCTGTGATTCCAGTCTTGGAAACATTTCTCAAACCCATCTGGAGGGCTGAGTACTTCCCTCGGTTTTTTTATTTTTCACCTCTGCTGTGTTTTCAAATCATCGTCGTCTCATGTCCCTCTTCATTCGCAGAAACAGAAAGAGGTTGCGGGAGTGAGATCAGGTGCACTGGTTCAAGAGAGGCATGCTGTTTTTTTTTGCCAAAAATTGGCACACTGAGATAGCTGCATAAGTTTAGGTGCATTGTCGTAGTGGCAAAACCAGTCCACCAGAATTCAGACTTCTTTTTCCCCACATACTGTTAAGCAATCTTTTGAGAACCTCTAGATCAAGAGCTTGAACTGGCCTTTTTAGAAAGTTCTAAATAGCATTCTGAACTGGTAGAACGAACTCCAATGGCATTATTCCCGTCACATTAAAAAAAAAAAAAAAGAGTATCACCTTGATCACTGATTTCACTTGAAGAGCATTTTTTGGCTTGAGGTGGTGATGGCATCTTCCACTGGCTTGATTGATGTTTTCTTCTGGGGGTCATAAGAATCACAGCATGTCTAGTCTAATAATAACTTTGGGGGGAAAGTTTGGGTCTCTTCAGAGGTGTTTTTTCAAAGCTACTCTGCACCCTTTTTTCTTGGTCAGTCAGAACCGGAGGCACAAAATTTACTAATTGTTCTTTAAAATTTGCTGCACTGAGTTCCAGGATAGTCCATATAACTTTCCCACCACTTCCATGTCCTGTCGTTAGTGTTTGAGCAAAAGTACACAAATTTTGTATCTCTGTCTGGGAAGTTGACAGACATCCAGAACTAGGTTTGTCCTCAATATTTCACCTTTCGAGAAAACCACTTTTTTTAAAAAATAATTTTATCGGGGGCTCTTACAGCTATTATAACTTTCAGTACATCATCTGTATCAAACACATTTGCACACATGTTGCCACATACATTTCCAAACATTTTCTATTTGAGCCCTTGGTATAAGCTCCTCTTGAGAAGAACACTCTTCTACTTGAGTTTTCCCCATAGCTCTGTCCTTGAAAGCTGTGGTCAACATCACAACAGTTGCTGTGGCATTTTAATTCTGGAGCATGAAACAAAATTTCATAGCCACATGCTAGTCTTTTAAGTCGGCCATCTCAAAAGGCAAGGTTCGAACAAAACTGCTTTTATGAAAAAATTCTCTAGGACCAGACAGAGTCTTCCTAGATAATGCTACTTGGTGTACTAACTCAGAGATAGCTGCTTGATGCTCACCTAGCAGGTAAAATCCATACCACAGAAGATCTGCCTAACAGATCTTTTCTCCATTTGTTTTTTATTTTTTTGGTAGAGTAGGATACCCCTTCAAATGTGTTTTCAAATCCAAACTTTTTCTTCATTTATGCTCAAATTCCTTCAACATCATCCAACAAATGAAATAGCTAAACTTTTTCACAAACATTTGAAAAATGTAAAGCATATTTTTTACCACACTCTAGAATTTGAAATATTTTATAGGAATATAACCATTTAGACAAAAACCTATGAAGTAGAGCTTTTTATTTTGCTTTTGCCTCACGTAAGGTGAGACTTTGTCTTCTTTGTCACAAATGTGAAAATGTTGGAATGTCCAAGAGCAGCCACTTAGGCCCCAAAATAATATGAGAAACTCTTGTGCAATTATTACCCAAAAATGAAATATCAAAGTCACACATAGATTAAATATTTACAAAAGCAAAGAACCTTATTAGTCTCCCGTGGGACTGCTGATGGGTTTAAACCACCTAGCTTGTAATTAGCAGTCCATCATATACCCATCATTATTATTGGGACTTCCATTAAAATATTAGCGTGTCTACAAATTAAACGGGAGTTCCGCAAGTGACAAATGCAAATCTAAAATTTAAAAAGCAACCACCCTCATTAAATAGCCATAATAAATTACACTTAATCGATGACAGATCAGTAGAAAACATATAGAAGGACTTGAAAGAAAGGCGAATGGGAAAAAAAACCCAGAATATAAAGAGGATTTAGAGATTTGGGGATATGAATTGATCTGCTAGCTGTGAGATTAGTTGTTCAAAACCAATTAGCCCTCCATGGATGAAAGATGACCCTGTCTGCCCCCGTAACAATTTAAAGTCTCAGGAATCCAAAATGGCAGAGCTATGCTTTCCACATGATGGTAGTGAGTTTGGGTTTTATTTTTAAATAGAAATTTATAATACCCATATAATTGAATTATCAGAAAAAAGAATGAATCAGACAGAAGCAATTTTTAAGAAATATTGCATCAGAATTTTCCAGCCCTGATGAAAGATATCAGCCAAAGTTTCAGGAAGCTCATGTTTGCATGAGCAAGATAGATACAAAGAAAATAATACTTAGACACATTAATTCAAAATACACATACACGCACAGTCTTAAAAAGAACCCAAGGGGGGAAAAACACCATATCATCAAAGGAACAAAGAATGAGATTTACCTTTGACTTCTCGGTAGAAGCAGTGGAAACCACCTTGAAAGTCTTTGAAGGAAATGCCAGATTATAATTCTGCATCTTGCAAAACTATCCTTAAAAACTGAAAATGAAATAAAGTCATTTCTAGACCAAAAAACACAAGAATCTTTTATCAGCAAGCCCAGATTAAAAGTCAACAGCAAGTTCTTCTAGTGAATATAAGGGGTTCATTCTGTCAAGGGTTCCCCTAAATGAAGAAAGGGTAGAAGAGCAGTAGAAATGATAAATAAATGTGTAAATATAAAAAGACAAAATATAACGACAGTAAGGCCTAAGAAAATAAAATTACCGAGCGGGAAACTGGAATAATAAAATATACTCCCTTAATTCAAAAGGAGACAAAGGAGAGGTAAAACTAATGTTGGTAGGCAAAATGGAAAAAGATATGATGTTACATTCAAGTCTACAGATACGAATTATAGGTTATGGATTTTAAAATTTTTTACAGAATAATGCCATATTTTCTAGTTTAATAATGCTTGTTTGGTATTGTTGAGTTAACTCTAACTCATAGTGATCCTATGTACAATAGAAAAAAACAATACCCCCCTCACAATTATTCTTGTGTTTGAAGCCTGATCATATTGGAATGCACACGCATACACACGTGTATACACACACTCATGACTTACAGCAACCCTATAGGACAGTTTAAGTATCCCATAGGTTGTATATCTTTGGACCTGTATACTGCCTCTTCTTTCTCCTGTGGAACAGCTGATGGGTGTGAACTTTCAACTTTTTTGGGGGGGCATCACTGCCCTCTGATGGTCGTGGGAGCTACCCAGCCCTGCTCCTGAGAGCCACCGCTGGATTTGAACCGCCAATCCCGTGGGCCGCAGTCCTGCACTTAACCACTTGCGCCACCAGGGCTCAGCCATAAACTTTCAACTTTTTGACAAGCAGCTGCCTCACCTACTGTACTACCAGGAGTCCTAAATGTATAGAAGTAGACAAGAATACACAGGACATACACACATGCTTGTTTTGTTTTTCTTTCAGCTTCTTTGTGATATTGGCTACAGTGAAGAAAAATTGGGATTTAATTATGAGGATATAATAATTTGGTAAGTGTTCTTCTGTTCCCTGCTTTCCCTTCCCTCATCTACCCAGATTTTTGTAGTGTTAAACTTGAAACATGGCAATACAACCGTTTCTGTTTAATTTTGTAGAAACAGTTTAAATATTTCCAAAGTTCAAGATCTTTAAAAACTTGCTACCATATGAATTTCAGTGGTAGTTTATAATTATCAAATTGGATGAACGTAAGCCAATGTTGAAAAATAAGTGGTCAAATATAAGTGGTCATTTAAACTGCTGTATTAAATCCAGAATTTTTAGATTAGTAGTTTGCTTATTATTCCTCTACAATAGGAGCTTTTAAAATTATCTTTAGGGCTTAACTAAGAGAAATATGTGTATATGATAAACCTGATTTGCATAAGTATACTAGTAGAGAGATACTCTTTAACTATATGACTCTTTATTTAGTATTCATAAGAATTAAAATTGATATGAATGGCTTATGCACCTATTGCCATTATAGTCTTTTTATTCATTACCCGAAAACCAATCATTCCATGTGAGGCTGAAGAAGGTCGGCGATTTGAAGGGAATGAATTGTAGAAGCAGACATATATATCTTGGGGGCTGCTTGACTGTCTATTTAACCTTGCATTAAGTAGCCCAACTCTGAGGTCCATATCTTGGGAAAGACACATGTAATTTCTATGGTTAATAAAAGACAAAGTACAAAAAGGAGAACTGCACTCTTAATGTATTCATCGATATGACCTTACCTAGAATGTATGGATTGAAAATTACTCTAGTATGGTTCCATGAAGTTTTATAGACTTAACCATGTACGATTAAAAGTTTTGCATGTTTCAGGTAAGAAAAAAATGTGGCTTTAAAATTTTACTTGTATTTGAAATGCAGGTAGCAAATTACCTCTTGTGCTTGTTTTCCTGTAGTCTGCGCTTAGCTTTATTGAATGAAGCTAAAGAAGTGAGAGCAGCAGGGCTGCGGGCACTTCGATATCTCATCCAAGACTCCAGTATTCTCCAGAAAGTGCTAAAATTGAAAGTGGACTATTTAATAGCTAGGTAAATGTTCTAAATACGTCATGTTATTTATATATATGTTTTATTGAGTTTCAGTGTTTATTTGATATAACTTAAAGGATACAGATTTTTGGTAAACTGGCTTTTCACATATAGACATAACTTCACATAGATTGCCATTGAAAACAAGGTAGACATTTTCAGCATCTCAGTAGTAAATACCGTGGCTTTTCTCTTTGTAGTCTGACTATTTTTTTTTTTTTTTGAGCATCATATGTTGGAAATACTTATTTTTTTCCAGTATTATTGGTCAGATTCATCCATATTAGCTGCTTCCTTTTTTAACTGCATTTTATTTTATCAATAGAACATAGCTTGTTTACTCATTTTTGTTGATAGATAATGATTGAATAACTGAATAATTCGACTTATAAAAACCTGATAAATTGGATTAGAACTGCGCTTAAGATAGCCAACTTTGTAATCTTTGTTTGTTTGTTTTTGTTTATGTTTTTTGAGCATCACTGCCCTCTGGTGGGAGTGGGAGGTCCAGCCTTGCTCCTCTAGAGCTACTGCTAAATTTGAACCGCCAAGCCAGTGGGCCACAGTCTCGCACTCCACCACTACTGAGCCCCTACTTTATAATCTTTACGGAAGCTACTACCACGTCTTTGTCCCTTGGAGGACTGATGGGTTCACGTTGCCAGCCTTTTGTTTAGCAGCTCCGACTTAGGCTCTGCTGTGCCAGCTCTGTTTTGCTGATACTAGAAAGGTGGTTTTCAGTAGTTGGCTGTTTTGAAAAAGCTGCCTGCCATAGTGTACTAGACTGTTGGTGGATATACACAGTCATTTCTCTTAGCGCTGTTAAATGCACACACATAGATGGGAGCTTCAAAAAGCTTGTGGAAAAGTTCCATCATCTGTTAGTTCCATTTCCCCCAGTACTGTTGGAAATCCCCTCTCATGTGCATGTGTGCATAGGTGTTCAACTGCTTGGAAGAAAGTCTCTGTGTTTTTCAGACTTAGTAGATACTACCAGTTTCCCAAAGTGACTTATCAATTATAATCCCTCCAGCATTATGTGAGAGGTCCAGGCACTCCGTATTTTCATCAGCAGCACATGCCATTTTCAGTGGTTAGCTACAGCTTTTCTGATGTGATTTTAATTGTGAATTTTCACCAAAGTTTGAATTTATATTTCCCTAATGAGAAATGATTTAGATCACATTTCACATGCCTGCTAACTATTTGTTTAGCTACTCTTTCTTTTGCCCATTAGTAAATTGAATTGTTGTCTTGATATGTACAAACAAGTTCTTGAGTCTGTTAGATAGAAATTTTTTCAGGCATATGTGTTGAAACTATCTTCTCCAACTCCACCTTGCCTTTTTCTCTTTTAATGGGCCTTTCATTGAAAAAAAATTCTTAATAAAAACAGTTATATTACTCTTTTATTTTTAGTAAGTCTTTTTGGTCACTTTGGAAGATGTACTGCTTTCTTCTAATAATAGGTATGAACTTTGTGTCAGATTATCTCAGTGCTATCTATTAAAAATTATTTTAATTGATGTTTAAGTTACAATGTCACCTTTGTTGGGAATTAAGTAACTGTTATGTAGGACTGTTTTTCTGAACACTGATTCTTGTCTTTAGTTGGTCTATTTGTCTTTGTGCCAGTTTCTTACAGGTTTAATCTCTGCAGCTTAAATAAATCTTGCTATCTCTTCCGTTAGGTCCTCCAACTTTTCCTATTTGAAATGACCTGTTTCTGCCTATTCTGGACCATACATTTTCATAGATAATTGTCAATATTCATAAAAGTTGCTGGGAATTTCGTGGGGATTGCATTTGAAGGTCTGGGGTCATGCTTCTCAAAGTAGACAGTACTGCCCTTGGGATGGTGGATGTGGGGCAGTGGAGTGATCCCGGAGGGTTGCAAAACCAGATACCTCCATAAGTACAAATGAATTATGCTGCCACATGCATAGATCAAAACTCAGTAGATATTCAATAATTTGATTAATTTTACAAAGATATGTCAGTGAAATTATTTGATTAAACATTAATTTGGAGGTAAATTCAGATTTGAATTACATTTAGATAAAATAGAATTAAGTTGTTTGCTCATGATTTCTAATTTCCATTTTACCTTAGAATATTATGTGCAAGCCTGGTTACTATCAGAATTAAACTAATACATAGACTTGAAATATTTTCCATGCATCATTTTTATAAAAATGTGTTGAATTTCAGCAAAAACATGTGAGTAGTAGTTTTCAGTAGATTTCACTTCAGGTGCTTTAGTCTATACTTAATTATTTTTGTATAGGTAAAAGTCCTGTAAATTATTTGTTATATTCTATTTTTCTAGAGTTTAAAATGAAATCATTTTAATATATTAGGTGTTTATTATTAGAGCTAGATTGGTTACCAAATAAATATTTCTGCATATTGAAAAATTACATGTATTAAACATTTGAAAAACATACTGAAAATATAAAGGTGGATAAAATTTAATAGAACTTGCATACCACAAAATTTCAGTGGGATTTTAATGAACAATATTTTGTGTATTATTTAGGTGTATTGACATACAGCAGAGCAACGAGGTAGAAAGGACACAAGCACTTCGATTAGTCAGAAAGGTATGCTATATGTCTAATGAAAATGTCTAGTTTTTTGTTAACTATTTGACATTTTTAGATTTACACTGTCTTGTGAAAACAATCAAAAAGATTAAATGTATATTAAACATTTTAATTTTGTTAAAATCACATATAAATTGATCAACTGAGATAAGTACTAGTTTTTCTTTAATTATGTGTGGTTGGGTATAGTGAGAATATTTCTTAAAAATGACCACTGTAAAGAATCTTCCTTTCGGTAAATATTGCTTTGGGGAAAGAGAGTAGCTTTTCTAACCCTGATTTCCTCTTAATTGTTACTGATGGAGTTTAAACTATTAAATGGATGTTCCAAATAGTTACAGGCTGGTTGCTTTTGAAAGTGAATTTGTTACAACCCATGTGCTAGTAACAATAAACAATATAGGCCATTGTGCAGGATAAAAGGTCACAGTCTAAATTGGACAAAAGGATGTTGAGAACAATCCATAATGCTTCTCATGAGAGGCCTTCAAGTAAAGAAAGCCTTTTGGTTCTTTACTGTGATACCCTAATGACAGAGGAGCAGAGTGAACCAAGAATAAACTTGAGTAAGATAAGTATCATGTTTCCATCTCAGCATGCATGAAAATCATACACTGCATTTGTGTTTTATGTAAAATGTCTAAAATTGCATAACAGTTTTCCACTCTCTTCCTTTCTCACCTTTTCATTCAATTCGTATTCTAATATAATGACCTATTAAGTTTGTATATCAACAAGGTTCCTCGCTCTTTTCTCCAAATGTCTAGCTTGTGCATAGTAATAATACTCCAGGAAGGCAAGCCAAAAATAGTCAAAGGATGAGTTTGATTTTAAAACAAGTTTGAAAATCTGTTAAAAGTGCCATTGAAAACAAGAGAGTTTGCCTAGAGGTAAACTATCATATGGATACCATGCGTTAGTGTTTAAATTTAAATTGGAAAAATTAGAATGATATTTTTTGCTTATTTGTATAAGGGAACTTTAAGAAGTTTATGGGGAAAATTAAAAGATAGTATGATTTCCCCTCTTGGAGCTTTTTGAGACTCCCTCTTATAAATCTACCTACTGAGGGATTCTTGTTATGAGAATACTACATAAGGTGATTTGTTTTTGGAGAATCTAGAATAACATTTTGTCTTCCAAACTCCTTTTTTATTCTCTTAAGTTCTGTTCAGTTTTTGTTGAACAGATTGTTTGCAATTTTTAAATGAACTTTGATGTGGAGCATATTGGTATCACATTAGGAATTGAAGTGGAAAATAAGTTTATTAATAACAATCACTAATATAACTCATGACAGAAGACCTAAGCAGCATGTTAATAAACACAACTCTTTCTAAAAGAAAACTGGGGAAGAATTAGTGACGAGTGGCATTGTTTAAGTTTATATGAATCTCTTTAATATCTCTCTTGATAAAAAACCACTTTGTATTTAATCTTTTGCAATATCATATTTAATTGAGCCTTTTGAAATGTTCATTATATGCTTTTGCTGGGATAAAAACAAAAAAAGACAATCTCTTTGTATTTTTGTGAAAATAATGATAAACTTCAGAACTCTGAAAATTACTGTGTGGTCTTCAGAATTTCCTGAGCTCCCAAGTTTGTTTTGCCACCCTAGAAATTGATTTGAAAAGATAAACCAGCTCCTAAGTGTGTTCAATTAGAATTAAATTCCGCCCTTGGGATTACAGATGAGATATTTTAATTTTTAAAAATTGTTTGGCGTTGTTCGGTACTGTTGACTCATTTCCAATGCGTAGTCACCCTGTGCACAACAGACCAAAGCACAGCCCTGTCTTGCACCATATTCTCAGTTACTGTGTGAACTCAAGGGTGCAGTGACTGGCGCCCTTATCATCTTGAAGGTCTTCCCTTTTCTGATGACCTTTTATGTTTCATATAAACTAAAATTTCACTGAAAACATCAACTTCCTGCCATCAAAGAAACTCACTGTGGATTCCAACCCTAAGTGACCTCTGGGGCAGAGCAGCGCTGCCCTGGTTGGTTCCTGGGACTAACTCCTTATGGGAGTAGAAAACCCCATCATTCTCCTCCCGGGCGGGCAGGAGGGGGTGGTCTGAAACTGCTGACTGTTTTGGTGATCAGCTCAACACGTTGGAAACTGTTTAATAGCATCATAACCAAAAAATGTTGTCCTACTGCCTCCTGAAGTGTCGAGACGCTAGAGGCACCATACCATTTAGGAATCCCAGAGCCAGGACCGTGCTTGCTGTTCTTGGTATTTGGATACGTGCTAGGGTGAAGAGTTGTGGTGAAATGTTCCCTTTGGATTTAGTTAGGGGGGAAATACATTTTCATAATGGCTTCTTGCAGCACAAATCTAATTTAATTAGTGTTTTTAGTAACCAAAGGATGCATTTCTTTTTGCCAGAAATTATTTACAACCAAAATATTAGAAATACATATTAAATATTTTGATTGCTAGGTCACCTTTTTGTGCATTTATCCAAGATATTTTCAAGTATTTAATAAAAATTTTAATAATTTTTAAAAGGAAAGCAAAAATTTGTAATTTTAGGAGTGCTATGGATAATTAAAGAATATTCATGTTGCTCTTCATTTTCTTTCACCCATCACATATATTTGGCATCATTAAGTATTATTTTCCCCCAGTGCCTCTGATTCTCTTTGTTCATTTTAGTTACCTTCCTTCCTATTGTTGTTTTCTTTTTATTTTTATAGTAATTTTCTCACTTGTAAGGTGTTACTACTCTAATCTTTATTCTAACTTGTAGTTACTTACCATCTGACTTACTTAAGCCACCTGATTTTTAATGTATCGTTTAAAAAAATCTTTTTATTGGGGGCTCGTACAACACTTACCACAATCCATACTTCCTTCCATTGTGTCAAAGCACATTTGTACATTTGTTGCCATCATCATTCTCAAAACATTTACTTTCTATTTGAGTCTTTTGTATCAGATCCCCGTTTTTCCCCCTCCCTTCCTACTCCTTCCTCCCTCAGGAACCCTTGATAATTTGTAGTTCCCATCATTTTGTATCATTTACTTAGTCACATAATAAGAAAGAGCAATATCAGGATTTTTTAAAGAGCAAGGGATTTTTTCTATCCAACCATTTGCTCTTTATACTCAGCTGAACTCACTACCCTCAAGTTGGTTCCCAACCCATCGTTGGGACCCTTTAAGACAGAGAATTGTCCCTTTGGGGCTTCCAAAACTTTACATTTTATTTGAATATACAGCTTCATCCTTCTGCTGGAGCACTTGCCAAATTAAAACCACTTGACCTGATTAGCGGCATTTCAGTGCATAACCCACTACATCACTGGAGTCCATATATACACAGCTACATGGTAGCAAAACTAGAACTAGATTCCACCTCTCCAGATTTCCTTTCCTTTATTGCTTCACAAGTCCTCTTGATATTAAGTATAACTTGTCTTGTTTGACATTGAGGGTCCACTTTAGCCTATATTTTTGTCTCGTCTATTTTATAATGCAATAATTATTACTTCCTCCTTATGCTTTTCATTTTCACTCCTCTGTGTATTATATTTTTCTTGCATGCCCAACTTAAATTTCAGAAATTACATTTCGAGAACTCAATTCTTCTGTAACTCTTTTCTATTAATTCTACAAATTTGTTAGCTGTTGCTTATTGCTATGTTTTGATTTGGGTTCATATATGTCTGATCTTTTTGTGGCAAAAATGGTTTTTGTGACTAGAACTTTTGTTTTTATATAACTTGATTAATAGCCTTTTCCTTATTTTATCACAAAGTCTTCTGGGACCTACTCAGAATTTAAGAATTTCTGTGCACATACAGAGTAATTTGATTTATAAATATTTAAGGTTTGTTTCCTGTAAATAGCACACATGATAAATTAGTTACATATTAATAGACTTTTGAGACTCAGAGAGTATGGAATTTTATACATAAAATTCTATGTACCTGGTCATAATCATCCTCATTTTATTAGTAGTTGCAGTTACATCTCTGAGAACCAGAATTCAGAAGAGACTTTTTTGTTTTTCTAAGTTTTACAAATGTTACTCTCATAATAGTGAAATCTTGCCGGTTTTCTGTCACTTGTTTTCGGGGGAAATATTTGAATTTTCTTGCTCTGACTTAACAGAGGTTTTGGGGTTCATGAATTTTACAGTATCTTCATCCTTTGAAATGTCTACATAAACCACAGATGAAAATAGGTGTCCGTAATTTATAAATATTCTATGGTCTTTAATACCTCAATCTCAACAACTCATTAAGAAATACATTGTGAAGTAAGTAACTTTTGTTTCTGATTCTTCCCTGTTACAGATGATTACTGTGAATGCTTCCTTATTTCCTAGCTCTGTGGCCAACTCCTTAATAGCAGTTGGAAATGATGGACTTCAAGAAAGAGACAGAATGGTTCGAGCGTGCATTGCCATTATCTGTGAACTAGGTCAGAATTTTCTTTAAGTACTGAAAATGTAGTATTTTAAAGAGAATACTTAACATTTCTTAATGCCTTTAATATGTGGATTTTCTTTCTTTCTTTTTTTTTTTGCTATTGGTGTGAAGGTATGAAAAAGTAGATTATTCCTGGTAGTGAAGTCGAGGACTTGTAGCTTAACAATAATTCCAAATAACATTAATTTTCTATATTTTGAAGCTTTTTAAAGAAAATTATTGCTAATTTTGAAAAATTATCATTTAAAATATTAAGCCAATATGTTTATTCACTAAAAGTAGAAATTATATGGGGTACATTCGCTTTTGATAGAAGTAAAAATGAAGTTGACAGAAACAGAATTAGAATGAAACCCTGCTATTGAGGATTTTAAATGCTGTTCATTATCATAATACCTTTTGTTTTTAGAGATAGTCAGAAATGTGACTTCATAAAATTTAGAGAATTAATAATAATGAAATATTATATGTCAGTTACCTTCTTGTCATATCCTTTATAGTTACATGTTATAAATATGTATACATATTTTATGACAATAATGCAAATAAAGTGAATAAATTAATTCAAGAACTGGAGAAAAGTTATTTTCAAGCTAAAGAGAAAACCAGTATAAGGGTATGAGTCTTAATGAATTAGAAGCAAGGTAGATTATTAAAGTTGAACTGTATTGAATGGAGAGAAAAAATAAAATGCTCAAATGTTAGAAATGAAAATTCAGAAAAAAAATTATAAAAATGAAGAGGATGCAGTAAAATATTTTTCAATTATAAGATAATGGATAATCATATGAAAGTCATTGAAATAAATTGTGGGAAAAAATTTAATTTCCGGTTGACTGAAAAAAAGGAGAAAGTCTTATTTCCTAGGTAGTTCTACAAATGGATCTTGGACTCACACTGTCATCCATAATCTTTTGCAAACCAGATTTTCACACAGTAGGCTCTGATCCTACTCCCCCATTCAACTTTGGAATTTTGCCTCAAAACACTTCGGTGTGAGTGGTGATGGCTTCTTCCATGTGCACATAGATGGCTGCTAGTTTGGTGACAAGCCTTTAAAACCCCAGATGTTATTTTATCTAATATCAGGCACCATCTAATTTTACAGCGCCCGTCTCCTCAGTATTCTTTGATGAGGACGAGTAGTGAGCAGAGCCGGGCTGTAAGAACTAAAACTAATTGTTCTTAAGTTGGAGCTAGCATTTACTGTAAGGCCAAAACTTATTCCTGCATCTGTGTTTTTGTTGTCCTTTTAATTTATTATGACCAAGGAAATAGCCTCCAGGGAGCCTCCTATATCCTCAATTGAGGGCTAGGAGGAAAATGGTTTCTGAACATGGTGCTCTAGAGTTACATATAGAAGATCAAAGGCATGAAGTTGACTCAAACAGCTAAAACCATGTCAGCAAATACCCCCCTATGACTCAGGCTGGACCTGATCAGATTTCCAGAATTTTCTGTATTTGGGGGTTTATATTTTTGTTTTTGTTTATACATATTAGGGTGTATCTCAGAGGTGTTAGGTCATTGGGGGTCACCCTCTTGAATTTGTGTTATATGTATTTTTGTATTCTAGTATGTGAAGCACAGGATTGATGAAACTAGAGAGAGAGCAAATAGAAAAAGGGTTCGGTAGTGGGTGGGGGATGGTGGTGACAGGGTGAAAGGAAGACGATGTCAAGGAATCTGTAGAAAAGTAATGTTTGGAAACTGGTAGCAAATGTACAGTTCTACATGATTTGACCTGTGGATTGATAAGATATATGTATTAATCCCTAATTAATAATAAATTAATTTTAAAGTAGAAAATCTGCTAAATCAAAGATTCTTGGAGGTCATTTTGTCTTACTTTTTTTTTTTTTTTTTGAGGAATAGATAACCTCATGTGGAATAAATGTTTCAGAATATTGAAAAGGTTGAACCTACTCATGTTTCACATGAGATTAATGTTTATATATACATACTATATATCCATATAGATGTAAAAAGATAAAAGTGAGAAAATTATTTTGACATAGAATATTTTTCTGAAATAAATGTTTGGTCTTATTCTGTAAGGTAAATTCTCTACAAGTACTATGTCCTTTTGACTTTTATTCAGTAACTATTCTGATTAACTTCTCAGGAGATTGATAAATAAAATTTTCATATTGAAAAGGAGGTATAGTTTTGATCATATATTGCATATAGGAAATGGGATTGACTGGAAAAATTCTTTAGTAAATTTTTCTTTTCCTTTTTTTTCTTTTTTTTAGTAAATATTTACATCGAGGAATGATTGGTTTATTTTGTTTTCTATAGTATTCAGTAAATACAATAGAAAAAATGCTATTTCCCAAATAGGAAAAATTAATTACATGAAGCTCATAAACTTAAAGAATAGTAAGTGTTTGAAGTTGATAAATTTGGTTTTTGAACGATTAAATGCATTCTCGTAATGGCCTAACTAACCTGAATGGAGAAACCAGTGTGGTGATGGAAGGAGATGGCATCTTTGGAAAGTGAATTGGGTACTAGGAATTGCCACATATATACTGTCAGCATTAATGTCATTGTACTGTTGACAGTTACGTATTTATTTAGATAAAACAAAAGACACTAAAATTTGAAATTTAGCTCAGAATTTGTAAGCAAGTGCTCACTCTGAAAGTATTTTGTAAAACAGTAAATGGAGGGTAAAAGGAAGTTGTGCTCAGATTTATTAAAAAACATCTAGCTACTATGAGCTTGAAAAATTAAGTTTATGGAGTTGTAGACCATAACTGTCATTTTAGGAAGCTTGCTGCAATTATTGAATAAGTATTTGACATCTAAATTATGTTGATTACTTTAAACCATTCTCAATTTCCTGACTGGTTAAAAAAAGTCAATTATGTACTCTTTTAAAATATGCAAATAGTCACAGAAGGTAAATGCCTCAGCAAATAAAAGGGGTTTCAAGCTTAAAATCATAATTATAGTGGGTGTGTGTCACAACAATAAAGATAGAGAAATAAAATATTCCAATTTTGAACAAATTTAAAATCAAGTCACATGTCAGATAAAAGGGTTAGTTATCCTTGCTTTGGGTAGGGTTAGGGGCCTGGGTAGCTTAATGGGTATTAGCGATTCTCAACCTGTGGGTCGCGACCCCTTTAGGGGCTCAACGACCCTTTTGCAGGGGTCACCTGATTCATAACAGTTGCTAAATCACGGTTATGAAATGAAATAACAACGAAAATAATTTTATGGTGGGGGGGAGGGGGGCGGTCATTACACCTGTATTAAAGGGTCTTGGCATTAGGAAGGTTGAGAACCAGTGGGTTAAAAAAGCATTGGCTCCCAAGCTGAGCCCCGGTGGCGTAGTGGTTGTGCGCGGGACTGCGGGCCACTGGGATGGAGGTTCAATTCCAGCAGTGGGGCCTCCTAGTCCCATCACCAGAGAGCAGTGATGCCCCCCCAAAACAAAACAAACAAAACAAAACAAAAACAGCATTGGCTCCCGACCACACAGCCCCTGACAGTTCAAAACACCTATTGCTCCACGGAGGAAAGAGCAGTTTGCTTCCACAAAGATCCCCAGCCTTGGAAGAGCTCTTTGGAGCGATCTGCTCTGGCCTAGGGGACCAGTTTGTGCTGGAATTGACTTAACAGCTTTGAATTTGGGTTATCCCCGCTTTATAAATAGCTCACTGCAATTGATAAGAAAAATCATTTCAGGGAAATATGGGCCAAGAATGTTACAAGATAAATGCATTTAAAAAACTGGGGAAATGATTCAGTGACTTCTGAATAAATTCATCTTATCCAAATGCCCTGTTAAAGTGTCATTAACTAGAAAGTTTTTCAGTCAGAAAGGCAACTGAATTTTAATGGAAAAGCCCAGATTTCTGATGACTTCTTATTAATGACCCCCAATATAATATTTAAGTTTTTTCTCTTTTATTTTAGCACTTCAGAATCCAGAGGTGGTGGCCCTTCGAGGTGGACTAAATACCATCTTAAAAAATGTGATTGATTGCCAATTAAGTCGAATAAATGAGGCCCTCATTACTACAATTTTACACCTTCTTAATCATCCAAAGACCCGGCAGTATGTGAGAGCTGATGTAGAATTAGAGGTAGGATCTTCATATTCTTTTCAGTTTTAAAATGACTTAACGATACAGTCTTTGAAACTCAAAAGTTAATAAATACAGCACAGCATTAATTATCAAAGCTAACTGAAACTGGCTTATTCCCAGCAATATTTTATCGTTCATCCAATTTACTCTAACATCCTTTAGAATATCTTATCACTGTATAAAATGTAGTCTATTTTCTTACTATATACAAAAAGTTTGCTAAGTAAATTAGAGTACAAGTTGCAGGAGGCATTTTCCTACTTAAGAAACTGTTTTTAAGGACTTTAGTACATTGTGTGTTGATGGACTCTGCTACTTCCTCACCATTTATTCATTAAGCCCAACTAAAATTCCCTAAATGTGGGAAACACTTTATTAGCAGCTGTGATTACCTTAGATAATAGAAAAAGAATCCTTATCTTTTAAAAATACTTTATAATTTAAATTTTTCATTAATTCAAGTAGTATTGTTTATAGTTAGTCTTAAGTTAAAATTTTTATTAAAAGATTTACTGAGAGTGAGACAGTTATCACAGACCAGTATTTTACTTGATTTGTGTGAATGTATTACTGTAAATCACATTCAGGGTAGGTTTATATCAGGCATTTCTTTGGGTTTATATCTGGAATTATGGAAGGTACAAAGGATTTTTGTTCCCTAATTTTATTTTAAAAAGGCACTTTATGAAACCTGTCTTAAATACTATATATTACTGATTTGATTAGTGAAACTAGGAAAATTTGGGATTGTAAAATTGACAATAGCTTCTAGTATTAATGAACCAATTAAATACAATCTTTTTAATAAGTGATTTCAAATGTTACTTATAGAAGTTTCAGGAAATACACAATTTTTAAAACACCTTTTAAGTGTATGTTTAGATTTTTTTCATTTTTTTTCATTTTTCATTTCTTTATCAAGTAAAATTCTAATTTTAAAATTGGATAGATAATTGCAGTAAGAGAATACACATAATATGTAAAAGTTCTTTCTTTTGTTCCCATATGATTATGTGGCAGATTAATAAAGCCTTCTTATATAAAAGGCCTCAAAGATTATGGTAGGCTTTTTAAGTACACTGATAACTCTTCCTTTAGAACCACAGACATTGGTTCTTTTTAATCTTAATAAGATTCCTGAATAGCAGAAATTGAGAGCCTTGACTTTGAGCTCTATAGATCTTGGGGGTTTTGTTTGTCTGTCGGTTCTTGGTTTTGCTCTACAACATATTAATTTTATGACCTCGGTCTCTCTTGGATCCATGTTCTTTATAGGTAAAACGAAAGTCATGATTCTTACCTCAAAGAAAAGTGATGAAGAAAAAATACAGTAATAATAAAGTAGTAGTTGTTGGAGCAGCTAACACTTAGGTAAAGCTTACGAAGAGTTAAGTAGTATTCCAGGTGCTTTCCATAATACGCTCCTCTATATAGAATATTTAATTGGTTCATGTCTTGGTTATTACTTAATCATTTTTTTATTTCATCACTTTCATCACTTGAGCCTAGTTTACACTAACTGAAAATTATATGAAAGAGCTACAAAAAGTTCCAGGAAAAAATTCCACTATCTTTTAATTCAACTCTTGGGCATCCCCATTGTGTCTTTAAAACTAGGAATCCCTGCGGGGTTCATGTGGTTAATTTGCTCATTTACTAACTGAAAGGCATCTTGAAAGAAAGGCCTGGAAAGCTACCTCCAAAAAAGAACCATTGAAAACCTTAGGGAATAAATATGGAAAAGTGGGATGAAGAGATAATGAAAATTTCCCACAAACTGATACCCATCCTTGTTCCACTTGGATACAGTTGGGGCCTCTACAAGTCAGAAAATACTCCGTTCTAGACTTGGGAAACAATAAGGATCTGAGGGAAATTAAGAGAAGGAAAACAGAATTGTGGGGAAGGTTCACAGTTGTCCCTGGAGCCCCTGCACATGCTGGGCACAGCTAAGACTCAGGCTGCAGTGTTGAGCAGGGGTGAGAGACGGTAGGAACAGCTGTATAGGAATGAAAAGTGCTGGAATGAGTCGGATTTGCCCCTTTGGACTTTTGCTGAAATAAGTCATGCAGGATAAGAGTTGTATGTCTAAACCTCAGTTTAGTCTAAACCCAGTTCAATATGCTCTGTAGTCTCCCGGACACAGAGTAGAGGTAGTCCAAGAGGAGGGTTCTTAGGTTGAGGTTGAAAGACCTTTAGAGAATAGTTACGCTGCGCTGATGCTCTGTGAGTGCTTTTCTGACCCTGGCGATTCTTGGTGACTTGAACCCAGAAGCCGAGGATACTGCCTTCCCTGGGATAAGATCGTCCTGGAAAAGCTATTGAAGACTTTATGCTGCTAAAGTGACAGAATTGAGTATTTCATGGCTAATCTCTAACTGACCTTTCCCAGATTCTGAATTTGTGCTGGAGTGTGTGTGTGTGTGTGTTAGGGGGGCGGGCGGAGATCTCTCATTACTAAGGAGTAAAATGCTTACTAATCCCTCTCCTGAAAGCGCAGGAGGATGGCAAAACATTAAAAGCATGAGACCAGAGGTAGTCTTAGAAGTATGGGGTGGGTGCCCCTTATTTTCTGATTAGAATAGCATGATCAACTACCCTTTATTTACTTGCCTGTCATGTGGAAAGAAGAGCAATCTCTAGTGGAAGATAACATTATTTGGAGCTTTTTTGTTTTCTTTTTTAATATTTGAAGTCTAGCGTCCCAAGCAAAAATCTGTTTCTAGGAAAAGACAGGGGTATAAAGGTAACCGTTGTGAGGATGCCTCTACAGTCGCTAGGAGTCATCACTGACTCTGGGACTCCTAATGACAAATTTTACAACCCTGAGAAATAAGTCGATAAGAACAGACCCACTGGTTAGCCAGATTAATTTGTTCAAGAAAAGAAGATAGAGTAGTGGAAAATTTTACCAGAACATTGAAATGTATAAGAATCCAAGGAGGAAAGTATTTTTTAAAAATGCAAGGAAAAATTTGCTACTAAAAAAAGTATTATCTGAAATCCACAACTTAAGGAAATTTAGCCTCACCCTAGACAAGAAGAGGCCCTCAGTAATCTGGGACAGAGTCTGTGTGGTGCAGTGACTTACTAGATGTGGTTTGTCAAGCAAGTCTTTGTAATTCTCACTAGAAATTGGATGAGATTTGTGCTCGCTTTAGCAGCACATAAAACTTGGACAAGATTCTGCAAATTTATGTTTCTACTTTTCTGAGTAAGAAGATGGGAAAAGGTTTAGACAGGATTATATGATTCGGTTGTCAGTGATTGTTAGCTGAGTATTTGTGATTGTAAAAACTTGAAACTCTAAATTGGGGGTTGGTCGATTTTGCCCTCCTACTGAGTATAAAACAAGTCATCTCAGGTGCAGGTATGGGTAGGGCAGGGTGGGGCAGCCAGGGTTTCTTACCCTCGAGAAAGAGGAGTGTAGTCCAGCCTCAGGACCCTGTAGGTTGACTCTCTTCCCTCCAGAGTGGAGATCTGTGAAAGTAGACATGTGCCTGAGGGCTGCAGCACCAAGAGCCTGTGACTCAGTGAGGGAGAACATTGAGTACCTTCCAGGAGAGGAGTGCCCGGGCCCTTCATCAGGGAAATTAGGTTTGCTGACCCACAGAGCCAGAATCGAGTACCTTCTACCTGAGGATTGCAGCAGTGTATGGTCCCTTGTGGCAATACTAAGAAACCTGTGTAACACTTGTCAGAGCAAAACAGTGGACAAGAGCCACATGGTCAAGATGGTGCTGACCAGAGGAAATCATGCCTGTGTGGATAAACTATTTCTTGGACATTTCTGTTCCTGAATTGTGTGTATCCTGTAACATCTCTAGTAAGCTCCATAATCATGGGTATTGTCTGTGAGTTCAGTGTGGCCATTCCAGTGAATTATCACATCCAGCAAGAAGGAGGGAGTGCCTTGGGAGACACACTATCAGAATCGGCAAAGGAGGTTGGCAGATGGGACATGTCTGACCTTTCCCCCTCATAAGAATCAACCCGTGGCTATGATACTTTCGATTCTACTTTCAAGTAACAGGCAATCAGACGCTGCCCCCACTCCATTCTTACAAAGGCGAATAAAATTATCCAGAGTAAAGCACAGAGAATTAAAAAGAGAGAGAAGGGGATAAATAAGAAAAAAGCAAAAGGATAAGCTCGGAATTACCCTTTGGGAGTAGGAGAGAGAACTGAATGAAAGCAATTACCAAAGAGACCGTGGCCACACTTACTTCCTAAACTCGTGCAAGTTCCGTAGCTCAAAAAACTCCAAAAAAGGTAATCCAAGCAAAACAGCCTATAATTCTGAACTATATGAAGCATGCAGACAAGTCAATACCTTGGTTTACCTTCGAAGACAAAACAAAAATTCTCATGAATAGACACGTAGGCAACAACATGGTGAATGATGTCAAGGGTTTCATTTTACTTAGATGCACAGTCAATGCCTGGGAACAGCAGTCAAGAAATCAAATGATGTGTTGTTGCATTGGGAAAATTGACTGCACAGTAACTTCCATTTTAAAAAGTGGAGGTATCACCTTACGGACTAAGGTGTTGCCTGCCTGCCTCATGGCATGGTATTTTCATATGGTTCCTGTGCTTGTGAAAGCTGGCAAACTAATAAGGAAGCTTGTAGAAGAATTGATGCATGTGAATTACAATGTTGGTCGAGAATGTTGAAAATATATTCAGGACTGCTAGAAGAACAAACAAATCTGTTGTGGAAGAAATGCAGTTAGAATGTTCCTTAGAAATAAAGTTTCCCTGGTGGATTCAAGCCACTGTCTTTCAACAGAAAGATAACTATCAGATAGAGGCAAGGAAACTTGGGAAGAAATGAAAAGCTCCAGATAAAGCAGCTCTATGAGTCACAGGGAAAGGGTGCTGAATGTTAAGAACAATATAGTAAAGCCTTATGTATTAAAAAGCATGTGTAGATTTATCACCACAATAATGTATTCATCAAGAGTTTTGGTAAACAAATACACTGGTTTTGAAGTTCTGAGGAGTGAATTTAGCAAGGATCAAATTGTAAAAATAAGTTGGGTTTTGCTATACAATTTCAATCTTTTAAAAATTGGCAAAATTAATTTATGATGTTAGAAGATCAGGCTAGATTGTTTGAGGATAGTGACTACAAACAGATTAGTTATAAGAGGGCTTTAAGAATATTGACAATGTTTATTCAACTGGAGTTAGTACTCAAATGTGTAGTTGAGAAATCTGCAATCATCAGCTCTGTGAATTATGTACAATTTTATGTCTATTTAATGCCTTAGATGAAAAGTTCAAAATTCCTCCTTTTGTATAATGGAAGAGTTGTCCCAGTTTTCTATAATGGTTTTTAAAAAGATGGTCTCTTAAGCTGTAAACTCAAATAAAGATGGGAAGTGGAATTATTTTACCTTATTGAAGTTATTATTTGAAGGATGCCCTTTGTAATAAGGACTTTTTTTCTTCTTTTTTATTAGCGAATATTAGCACCCTACACTGATTTTCACTACAGGCACAGTCCAGATACAGCTGAAGGACAGCTCAAGTAAGTACCGTCTATTCCTAGTCCATTGATGAGGTAGGTGTGTATGGACAGTAAAGATTCTAGATTTGACTGAGTTTGTGCAGAGAAAAGTGACTTGGCATAGATTTATTTTTTATTCTTTTAAAAAAATCATTTTGTTAGGGGCTTGTACAATTCTTAATACCATCTATGCAAACATCTATTGTGTCAAGCACATTTGTTTATTTGTTGCCATCATCATTCTCAAAATATTTTCTATTTTTCTCACTCCCTCATGAACCCTTGATAATTTATAAATTAGTATTTTTTCATGTCTTATATTGACCATTATTTCCCATCACCCACTTTTCTGTTGTCCGTTTCCCAGGGAGGAGGTTATATGTACATCATTGTGATATGTGTGTATCCCCTTTCTCCCCCTACCTTTCACTTACCTTCCTGGTGTGGTCCTTGAGGGGGTTATTAGTAATGGATTCCCCGTGTTTCCAGCTCTGTCTATACATGCTGTGTTCTAACCGAATTTGTAAGGTGGAATTGGGATCATGATAGGGTGTGTGTGGAGGGCGTGGGGGGGGGGGCAGCATTTTAAGCTAGAGGAAAGTTGTATCATCACTGCTGTACTGACTTGGCTCCTCCCCGGACCCTTCTGTTAGGGGATGTCCAGTTGCCTACAGATGGGCTTTGGGTCTCCACTCTGCACTCCCCCTATTCACAATGATATGATTTTTTGCTTGATACCTAATTCTATTGACACCTCATGGTCACACAGGCTGGCACACTTCTTCCATGTGGGCTTTGTTGCTTCTCAACTAGATGGTCACTTGTTACCTTCAAGCCTTTAAGACCCCAGATGCTGTCTTTTGATAGGGGGCACCATCAGCTTTCTTCACCACATTTGCTTATGTACCCGCTTTGTCTTTAGAGATTGTGTCGGGAAGGTGAGCATCATGGAATGACACTTTAATAGAACAAAATATCCTTGCATTGAAGGAGTACTTGAGTGGAGGCCCAATGTCCATCTGCTACCTTAATACTAAACCTATAAATATATGCACATAGATCTATTTCCCCATCATATATAATTATATTTACATATGTGCATGCCTGTGTTTAGATTTTTATTTTTGTTTCTATTTTCCTTTAGCATAATTAACATTGATGGACTAAAATATTGAAGTAATAAGAAAGAATAGAGAGCCTTCTTCATTTTAATTAAAAATGATCCAGGGATCGAATCATGTTCATATGAAAATTTTATAAATGATTTCATCCCAGTAAATATGACATGAGGTATTTTTTTCAATCAGGTTGTTGGATTGTGTTCACTAATTTTTTTTTTTACTAACTGTCATTTTTTAATTAAAAATCATTTTATTAGGGGCTTGTACATCATTTTTCCAGTACATAAATAAACATACTGTGCCAAGCACCCTCTCACGTTCGCTGCCGTCGTCATTCTCCAAACATCCGCCCTTTCCCCCGAGCCCCTGGTATCAGCCCCTCCAACCCCTTCCCTCTTCCCCTGCTCTCCCTCCCCCATCAACCCTCAATACTTTATAAATAATTTTTGTTCTGTCATATTTCACACTGCTCGACTTCTCCCCCACACCCCTCCCCCGATGCCTGCCCTCCAGACAGGTCATATGTTGATCCTTGCAGTTGGTTCCGTCTCTCTACCCCACCTTCTCTCCACCCATTCAGTTCCAATCTAACCACCAGCCCGAGGGGACTCCTTCATCCTGATTTCCCCATATCTCCAGCCCCCTCTCCACTAGTGTACCTTCTCTAGTCCATCCGGATGTGCAAGGTAGAGTTGGGATCATGATGGTTGGGGGGTAGGGAGACCTCAGGAACTAGAGGAAACTTGTATGCCTCATCACTACCTCGCTGCACCTTGACTAGTCTGTCTCCTTCCCGTGGCTCCCCTGTAAAGGGGTGGCCAGTTACCCACCAGTGGGCCTTAGATCCCCACCCTGCCCCTCCCCTTACTCGTAATGAAGTGATTCCTGTTCTTTGGTGCTCGATACCTGCTCCCTTTGACTCCTCTTGATCACACTTGCTGGTGTGCTTCTTCCCTGTGGACTTTGTTGTCTCCATGCTGAATGGCGACTGGGTTATTTCGAGTCTTTGAGACTCTAGACATTCAATCATTTGGTAGCTAGGCTTATTTTAATCGATGGTTATTATTTTTAATTCCTCACTAATTTGGAGACGTTGTAAAACAAGAAGATTGATTTATTTCCACATTTATGCTGAAATAAGGTTGTCATATACGTGTGTGTGCATACACGTATATAAACAATGCCCCATACTTTTAAAAATGCCCATTATTAAGGATTTGCTATTATGTCCTAATAGCAGGTATTCTATGGGTTAAGGATTACGAGCTAATCCAACTTGTGCCTTTCATGAGTGCAAACCAGAGGCAATGTGCTAGAAGGATCTAGTGGCATCCCGCCTTGCCCTGGACTTGACAGCTGCTAATGGAAGCTCAGTGCACACCACTGGCCTTAGGTTGCATGATGTCCTCCCCTAATTGAACCCGAGACAGTGGCAAGGTTTGGGGCACAGAACTTGCAGAGACACAGTGCCTGTATTGTGACCCTGGAGCCCACAACCACCCTCTGGGGTTGGCAGGCTTGGACCCAGTTGTGCTCCATACCATTCTGATGGAGCAGTGTCCACAGGTGGGCGAGGCATAGCAACCATGAGCCCTAACCCAGACCCCCAGCTTTACTGTGTCAGTGTCACAGGCCCTTGCCACGCTATCTGAACCAGATGTCAGCCTCCTGGGAAAGAAGGGGAGGATAAGGCTAGGCTTAAGGGGTTAGAAATTCCGGTGGCTGAATCAGAGTGTCTTTAAAACGTGTGCTGCTGGCCGAATACCAAACAAACCAAACCAAGCCCATTGCACCTGGGCTGATTCTGACTCACGCAGCCCTATAGGACAGAGTGGGACTGCTCCATTGGGTTTCAGAGATTGTGAATCTTTTGGAAGCACACAGCCTCATCTTTCTCACTCAGAGTGACTGATGGGTGTCAAGTGCCGACCTTGCAACTAGCATCTCAATGCCTAGCTCATGTGCCATCGGCTCCTCTGACAACATAAAAAGGTTCATGATAAACATTGTAACACCATCAAAACATTACAATTTTATTTACCATATTATGTTGAAGATTAGTGTATTCATGAACCTTGCCCATGCTTTTTATGCATGGTTAGGTACACTTCCTGTACTATATACTAAGACAAACATTTGATTAGCTGCTGTACGTTAGGGTTAGATACAAACTACACCTAGCGTATGATTTTATATATATTATATATATGCATACACACATGTATTTCACTTATATAAATATAGGAACAGAACTCATTTGTATCTGAGGACTATCTATAAAATCAGGTGCTAGAAGCACTCATTGTATGCCAAGAAATTGGAATGTAGGAGATACCTGGCCAACTGACTGGGACTGATAAATAGTATAACCATTCCAAAGACAGGAGATCCAACAGAGTACAAAAGCTGTCAAACATTATCATCAATATTGCATGCAAGTAAAATATTGCTGAAGGTGACTCAAGAATGGTGATAGTACAGTATTGTCAGGAAATTGCCTGAGATTCTGGCCAGATTCATTAGAGGAATCTTGGCTAAAAGTAGAGTACCTCAAAGCTGTTTACCTGTGTTTTATGACTGTGCAAAAGCATTAAATTATGTGGATAATACTTAATTGTGCTCCTGTGGGCCCTGAGGTGGACCAAGAAGCAGACATCCTAGTAGAACAAGGAGATACTGCATCAGAAACATGTGTTTCAGGGCTGTATCCTTTTCACCATACGTAACAATTTGTATATTGAACAAATGATCTGAGAGACTGCACTGTGTGCAGCATTGGGGGTTGAGAGAGTTTCAGTAACCACCGGTGATATGAAGGTATCATAAACTAACTGGCTGAGAGCAGAGGAGGATTTTTGTCACTTGATAATAAGGGTCAAAAACTCTTATCACCTTCTGTATGAAATATACCTCAAAATAAGGAAAGCAAAAATCTTCAAATTGGACTAATAAGCAGTACTATAAAGGGAGAAACATTGATAGCACTCATGGAGCAGCAGGCAAGCTATCCAGCACTCTGTATTTTGTTGACCAAGTATGCTACAAAGGACCTCTTTAAAGTGGCTTCTTTGTTTTTCCCTTGGTATGTTTCTCAAAGCCAGATACTTTACTGTTGCCACCACAAAAATTCTGCCAGAATTGTGGCCTCAAATTGGCACTGTCGGATCCCAAAATGCAACCTCAGGATGTAAGCCCCCCTCCCCTTTACTTTCCATCAGAATGAGAAGGATATAGGCTTCTTGAGTTGAACAAAAAGATCTTCCTTAAGTGGATTTTCCAAGACTTCTATTCAAGAAGAAACGACGGCAACTTTTATTCATAAAATAAGAAACGTCCTGCTATGAAATTTTTGCATGTGTGTGTTTGTGTGTGTTTAAAAGCAAAGATATTAATTTGAAGAGTAAGATGTACCTGACCCAACCATAGTATTGTTATTCACCTCATATGCATGTGAAGATTGGACAATTAATAAAGAAGATGAAAGAATTGAGCCTTTGAATTATAGTGTTTGTGAAGGATGTTGAATATCTCGTGAACTGGCAAGAGAACAAATAAATCGGTTTTGGACAAGTGGCACCAAGTGTCTTTGTAGAAAGAAAGATGGTGAGACTTTGTATCGTATACTTTGGGTGTGTTATCTAGAGTGCTTGTCTCTGGAGAGAAAAACATTGTGCTTGCTAAAGCAGAAGGTCAGTAAAAGAGAAGATCATCAACATAGTGCATCGCTGCCACAATGGACTCAGAATTGTGAGGATGGTACAAAGCATGAAGGACACTCTCATTGTGCTGTACCATAGGGTTGCTTCAAGTAGAACTGGCCCCTCAAAACAACTGGACCAAGAAAAGAAATAAGTGACTTCAAAAATAATGTCCACTATCTCTAGTTAGAGAATGAGTTACTACAAAATTAACCTATTTTGCCACACCTTTTAAAGAGAATGAGCACTAGATCACGCAGGTGCCTGATTCCCACTTTTTCCACATAAGCGCCACAAAGAGAATGTTTAATGAATATAAATGTTTATCACTACTCATAACTCGTGCATAGGGAAGAAGGAACAAGGGTGATGCTTGCATACACAATTGTAAAGCAAGAAAGAACCTAGTGATATTAGCCTTATCTAGTTATTTAGTAACAGTTCTCTGATTATATGGACTTACTATATGGATTGTATATCTTCTTGGGAATACGCAAGTAAGTTTTTGACAAAGACTGACGTTACTGCATGTTTTTAAAGTGTGAGATTTATGCAGTAATTTTCTTTGCTAAAGGGCAACCTTGGTACAGGGATGTTGATTGTGCAGACTAATGTTCCCTAATGCTTAGTTAAAGATGTTAATGAGCCATCTAAGAATTAGCTTCAGAAAAATGGAATTCAGAAATGAAAGTGAGCATTTGTAAGTTATCTTAAACTGTGTTATCAGTGTGAATTTGGGAGTATATAGTTATTTAGTGTACTTTGAGGTAGATTTGGACTGTTTTTAGTATTTGTCCTATATATATATATATATATATATATATATTTAAACATTCAGTTAGCATGCATACTGATAGGTAGTATGTGGAAAAGCTCCACTATAACTTTTCTTGATTTTTTTTTCTGCCTTTTAAACAGAGAAGACAGAGAAGCACGATTCCTAGCCAGTAAAATGGGAATCATAGCAACATTTCGGTCCTGGGCAGGTAAGTTGTCCTGCATTGTTTTAAGCACTAAGGAAAATCTGTTCTGTGTTGAATTTAAAATTTAAATTAAAAATGTTAAATTATTGCAGCTTGATTTATTAATTAATCTTTTTATTCTAATCTTTATTTGTTATTAAGCCAGAGATACTCAGCCAAAATCATTAAAATAAGATAATTAACATTTGTTATTGTAACAACTAGTGTATACATGAGAACTATGAAATGCTCATGAAAAAATTTTCTTATCTCTTAATTTTATTTGTCCATGAACACGTTGAAGCCCCCTTGTATATTTATTGACTATTTGCAAGAAGTCACTGATTTTAAAAATATAGTGAGGGCCACATCTGACTCACTTCACAAGGAAGAAAGAAAGCCATGCTCACCATCAGCCCCAGGATGGTGTCTAGGAAACGTCGCTCAGACATACCTTCACTCTCCAACTTTGCTACCCGTTTGCTGCCCTTTCTGTTGTACTCTTGACCGCTCTTGTGGGTTTCATAGTTCATCACAGTCGCTGAACAAAACTCACAGATCATACTCAAGAGTGAGGGAAATTAACAAGTTACAATCCAGGATCAGAAATGCTCAGATCATAGTTGTTCCCATTAGGAACACTAGGCATGCCTATAAGCATACCTCTCTCTGTTCCTCAGCTATGAAGGTCCTTCACTCCAAAAACTTAGTTTGGTCCAAAACCTAGTTGGTCCAAAAACCTAGTTTCCCACATAGTGTGCCTAGAGGTATTTCACTCTGCTGGCAACATTCCTGCCTGAAGCCACTCAGCTTGCCGTGCTTGGCCTGGAAAACTCTGTCTTACGCTCTAGCTACTGGTTCTGCCGCTACAGCTTCTCTGCTACCACAACTCTGTCTCCTGGAAGCAGGAGGCTCAGTGCAGGGCTCTCAGAGTCCATAGGATGCACTCACTCAGGGCTCTTCTTTCTTCTTGCTAGAGATCATAGTTCATGTTTCTGAGGGAAGTCATTGTACTGGCAGGATGGCAAAACTGACCCTCCGAATGCTCCAGTTCCATAGTCCCTGTTTGCATGGTTCTCCTAGTCACATGGTGGAAATTGCAGACAGT
Organism: Nesogale talazaci; assembly: GCA_004026705.1. Classification (NCBI taxonomy): domain Eukaryota; kingdom Metazoa; phylum Chordata; class Mammalia; order Afrosoricida; family Tenrecidae; genus Nesogale; species Nesogale talazaci. Next base: position 65,429 of record PVJH01004287.1, read on the forward strand.
TACCAGAAAAGCCATGTCAAATAATTGACAGCACAACATCGAGCAATTAAAAAATTAAGAACGCAAGTAAGCAGAAAATTTAAGCATTTCAGTCGTCTTAACCTTATATATACAAATTCTGTTCTGCCCATAGACTTACGTTCTGCCCCGTATTTTTCCAGGGAACTGTTCTGTTCTCTTTCCCAAACCAACTCAAACCCAACCCATGACATAAATTCCATTTTATAGCTACTCAATATAGAACAGAGTCGAACTTCTTTAGCTTTTAGAAACTAAATATTTAAAGGAGGAGATAGCCTCATCTCTCTCTTATAGATTGGCTGGTGAGTCTGAACTGCAGCCCAGTACTTAGGCCATACTGCCACCTGAGTTCCTTCTGTCTCACACCTGCCTACTTCTGCCTTAATAGACAACCATAGGAAACATTCCTCTTGTTTTATCAGCCAGCCCCCACTTCGGACTCTTTCAGACTAGAAAGAAATTCGATCCTCTGCCAAGCCATCACTGCTCTTGCGTAAGATCATGCTTTATTGACGTCCCTCTTTGCCATTAGTCAGCTTTCTTGCTGTTAGCGTACTTTCAGACCACCTTTTAAAAATTCCACTCTGCTTTCAAAACTCAAATCACTGATTATCACTGATAATCAGGTTGATGCCGACTCCATAGGACATGGTAGATAGAACTGTCCCCGAGAGTGTCCAAGACTGGAACTGTTTAGTTGGGGTTGGGGGGTGCTAGTCTCACAGCCCAGCACGGAACCACTACACCACCAAGGAACCCATTGTGCTTTAGATGCCAGGATATTACTTCATTTTCTACTTTGTCAGCTTTCTTCCCACCACTGTCTCTCTAATCTCTGACGGTCTCTTTCTTTACTTTGACATGTCCTGATGCCACTAAACATTGCTCTCTCTTTAGAAACCCTTTCTGCACTAAGAGATATAATAGCATTATAGGTTAGATCTCTGAAGATTGATTTGTTTCGTGTGGCACAGAAATTATTTCCCCAATAGTAGATAACTTTGCTGGATGCAAAATTATATATCTGCCTGTCTACCTGTTCACTCCTCTAGTCATCATGTCCTAGTAAGTTGCAAGCATTACTAGTCTTTATCATTAAACTCCCTTCCGCATGTACATTAACTAGTGTTTAATGATTGTTTTAAGATGAAATTTAAATACAGTGATGTGCACAAATCTGGGGTATACAGGCTGGCAAGGGTTTATGTATGTGTCTCAGCCTTCTGAGATACTGACCGCCACCATCACTTCGGAAAGCTGCGCCATGCCCCATCCCAGTTGCAGCAGGATCCCTGGAAGCAACTGCTGCTTTGATTTTGTTCATGTAAATCAGTGTTGCCAGTTTAGGAACTTTATTTAAGTGGCATGGCAGTCGTTTTTTCTTCAGCACAATGATTTTGATGTTTCTTACTGTTGTGTAAGTAATGTGTTTCTTTTTATTGTGAGTCATATTCCAGTGGGTAAACATAACAGTTTGCATATCTCATCCAGTTAGATAACCTGAGTAAGTTCCAGCTTTGACTATTCTAAATAAAAGCTACTCTGAGCAGTCTACGGAACACTTTGACTTTGGGCAGATAACTACCAAAGTGAAATTACTGGGTTAGGTAGGGTTGCTGAATATTTGATTTCATAAGAAACTGTCAGGCTTTTCCCCAAAATATTTGTACCCATGAAGAATTCAAGGGAATTCCAGTGACTCATCTTTTCTCTAGCATTTGGTATTGCCCATATTTAATTTTAGCTATTCTCATATTTGTGACAGTTATATCTTTATCAAAGTAATTTGTATTTCTATGATGAACAAATGATGTTATTTGTGTATCTTTTGTGACTTTGTAAATGTATTTTAAATTAATTCCACTCCTAAAATACCACTGATCGAGCTAATGTATCTTTAAGTCTGTTGATTTATCATTCTCTTCATACTTAGTAAAATTCTTAGCTAAACTTTTCATTAAGCCAAAAGTTTCAAAACTAGCCTCTGGGGGCATTAAGCAAGGAAGAGACCACTGTCTTGTTGCCTCCAGTATTTACTCCAGAGAATTAATTGGCAAACAAGGAAGTTTGGGGCACTAGATTTGTGGAGATATAACAAGGAGACAAAAGAACTTATTTGATGAAAGCATTGGCAGTAAATAAATCTAATATGTAAGAAAAACATAGTTTGAAATTGTTAACCAATAATTATAACGTATACTTAAAAATTTCACAAGTTTCATATTTATGAGTGAATATAGTAATTTTTGTTTTTAAATTCAACTCAATGATTTTTCATTTTATTCTTTTTAGGTATTATTAATTTATGTAAACCTGGAAATTCTGGTATACAGTCTCTAATTGGAGTACTCTGCATACCAAATATGGAAATACGGGTAGGCAAAAATATTATGGCATGTTATTTCTGGAATAAGGAAATTAATTTCTTTTAAATAAAAAATATAGGAAAATTAATTCAGGTGATACTTTTGTATCAGGAATTTTTTAACTGTATTATACAGCTTTTAAAAAACATATAATACTTAGTGGAACACTCACTATAATTTGAATAATTTTAAATTCTCCTGTTCAGTGTGATGGCTGTATGAAAAATTGGGTTAGAAAATTGGAAATTACTCTTGATTCATTAAGCTTTACAGTTTAAATTTATTATGCACACATTACAGGAGAAATTTTCATTGTAAAAAGTTTAATCAAAACAAATTATATTTACAACAAGTATATATAGTACTTTGTGCAACTTACATTTTCTAACTTAGGTTTTTATGTTTTATGACCTTATATTTGATATGATAATTCTGATTAAAAGTGATTTGTGAATATTTATGTTCATTGATTAGATATAAATCTAATCCATCAGCATGTAGAATTTGTATTAAACCATTTTTAAAAATTTAATTTGGGGATAAAGTACATTTTTCAAATAACTCTTTCCTTATTTAGATTTTTGTTTTGATTATGGTCCTTGCCCATATACTGCTTTTTCTTAATATAAGCCAAGCGTGTACTTGGGAGCAAAATCTTGATCAGGATATCCCGCTTTATCAAAATCTGAAATAAAAGCATTTGGGTGATAGAAATGAAGGATTTAGGTATAAAGGAGTGATGAACAGAAAAAAAAAAGATGGGGCAGTTCAACTGACTTCTTTCTTTCTAGCCTATTTTCTTTGGAGTTTAGCCAACTGATGTTAGGCCCCTGACTTTATCATTTATAACTATATGATGTTGGGCACATTACTTTAACTTCCAAATCTGTTTCTTCATGTATAAAATAAGGATAATAAAAATCTGGTAAAAGATAAATTGGGCTGAGCCCCGGTGGCGTAGCGGTTGAGTGCGGGACTGCAGCCCACTGGCTTGGTGATTCAAATCCAGCAGCAGCAAGGCTGAGTAGCTCCCACGACCCAGAGGGCAGTGATACCCCAAAACAAACAAAAAAGGATAAATTGATGTGTGGGTATGCAAGTTAAAAAGTATTTCCATTGTGGTTCCAATTTATACACGGATGGCTTTTGTTTTCTAAACAAAATGTGTTTAAGCATGTGTTTTAGTCCGGGTAGCCTAGAGAAACAAATCCATAGACACGCATATGGATAGCAGGGTACGGTTTATATATAAGAGGAATAGGACATTAAGAAAGCATCCCAACCCAGTCCAGTACAAAGTCTTAAGTCCGATATTAGCTCATATGTCCGATACCAGTCTATAAAGTTGCCTTCAGACTCACAAAGCCACAGGTCAGTGGGTGCAGAGGCCCTGTGCTAGCAGGGGTCCCCTCATGGCTCCTCTTTTCCAGAGCTCAGGGTCCATCAACAGTATCCAGTGGTGGATAGAAGCAACTCAGCGCTGGCAGGGATCTCCACATGACTTTTCCAACTTCAGAGGTCTGGTTCCATCAGGGCAAGGCTGTGTGGCTTTTCCTCCGGCTTCTTCGTCTCCGCAGACACTGCCATCTTGTCTTGTCCATAGTTTGTTTTCTGAGACTAACTCCCAACAATTGGGGAGATAGCTTTTCATCTCCACGAGGGAAACAATCGCGAGATTTCCCAGAAGTCTCAGGAGAAAGCCATGTCCACACAGAGGTCTCATTAGCTACTCAATGACTATCTCCAAATTAACCAGCCAGATTCCACCCCTACATCACAATCATGAAATTAACATAAGCACATGACCGCCACAGCATGTCTCTGTAATCAGTAGTTGGTTGAAGAAAATTTCTCTCAGTAAAACACATAATCTTGCTCTTGTTGCGGTACCTTAAAAAATTCCTTGAAAGAGCAATTTTGAGTCAGGGCTAATACCAAATTTTTAACAGAAGGTAAGTGGACATTTTCCCAAATCATTGAAACTTTCCAGCAAGTTTTCTCTCTTTATTAAATTTACAAACAAATGAACAAGCAACTTTTCACTTTGGTCAAGAGTTTGAAGAGTAATCTTGAAGACTTCAAAGATGAAACAAGAGAGTGCAGACCATCAAGAATGAATAAGTGAAGAAACTGAAGTCCAGAAAGTGATAGAAGATGACCATGGAATCACCACTAATGTAATAGCTGCTGGAATAAAGATCTTATATGGTTCAGGATTTTCCATTTTAAGGAAACCTTAGCCAAAAATGTTGTGAGAAAATCAGCTTTCTTATGGTTGATCTCTATATCAGCCTTTTAAGTAGGATAGAAGCTACTGAAGATGATTTTATGGTAATTATAAGTAGGGATGTCTTCAATGAAAAACAGTGCCTTCTGAGGGAATCTGCTGGACCAGAAAGATAAGCTTAAAAGGTTATGGTGCCTGTTCTTTGGAACCCTAAAGATATAAACTTGGTAATTATTATTTCTCAAATAATACAGGATTATCACGGGATGGCCAAGGAGAAATTTTACGAGAAAAGAAAACTTAATTGGTTAGAAAACAAGCCAGAAAAAGTGCCTCTCTGCTTTCCCAAGCATAATTGCATTTTCTAGGAACTGGTCTCTTCTGATTGTATGTTCAAAGCACATCTGCAGAAATCACAGCATCTTTGCTTCTAAGGAGCATTCTGATTGTACTTCTCCCCAGAAAGATTTGTTATTTTGGAAGCCTGTGGTACTTTCAGTATTCTTTGCCATCACCATAAATCAAACTCAGGGACAGATCAGAGATTGTATACCTAGATGGAGGCTATACTGAGAACCAGTGGCTTTGCCCTTTTGATAGCTCTTTAATAAAAGTTGCTATGATGTCGTAGCAGTACTTTTTTACTTTGTTTCATATTTAGTAAGTTTTAGTAGTTTTCACTTCCCAAATGTGGCCTAAAACCATACTTTCCCAAAGTACAGTAATTCTGCTTTATCATTTTCTTTATTCTGGGGATAGAATATTTATTTTTAAAATTAATTAAAGGTGTATTTCACAAGAATCAATAATCTGCATATATTTGCCTTACAGCGAGGTTTGCTTGAAGTACTTTATGATATATTTCGTCTTCCTCTTCCTGTTGTGACTGAAGAGTTCATAGAAGCACTGCTCAGTGTAGGTAAGTATTAAAGTCTATGTCTATTTGTATATCATAATTTTAAAGAGGATTTACTTAATGAATTCTAAGAAACAATATCTAAAAGGAAAAATGCCTATCGATTGGCCATCACTTTTCATTCTTACTAAATTATGGCCTGAAATCAATGGAGGACAAGGGGGTTCCCATCTCAGAAATTATTTCTTAAACTAAAAATAAATATTTCTTCTTATCCTAGCTCTTACAAATGAGTAGTCATTGTTAAGAAAGTATCAGGAGACAGTTAAAAATGTGTACTTTTCAAGTGATCTTATCAAATCTATATCTGGTTTATTTTAGCCAGGTGTCCTCTACGACCCCACTTGAAAGATATCAGTTAGATGTGTTATATTGCATAAATAAATTTTTTTGTGTGCCTGTCTTTTTTTTTACCAAGACATAAGTTCTGTGATGAGTGACTGTCTATGGTTCTAAATGTGTCACCAGTGTCTTAATGATGTACCATATTCTAACTTCCTTAATTTGAACTTTAATTCTTGTAGATCCAGGTAGATTTCAAGACAGTTGGAGGCTCTCAGATGGTTTTGTAGCAGCTGAAGCAAAAACTATTCTTCCTCATCGTGCCAGATCGAGGTAGACTTTACAAATGGGTCCAATTCAATTATAATCAATTCAAAATATAATTACTATTTTTACATCAATTTGTCCAGCGTATGCAATGTTATGTAAACAGTTTCTGTGCTGTGTGTATTTATTTTCAGGCCAGACCTCATGGATAATTATTTGGCATTGATACTCTCTGCATTTATTCGTAACGGACTGTTAGAGGTACCATTTATGAAATTTATTGTCTTGTGTTGTATTGTATTCTCATTAATGCAGTAGTTTGAAAGCAGCCAGCATCTAATCCATAAATGTATTCCTCTTTATTAGAGTGCAAAAGTGATCCTACCTTTTTATTTCCAAAGGGCTTGGTTGAAGTGATAACTAACAGTGATGACCAGGTCGCCGTTAGAGCGACCATCCTCTTAGGAGAGCTCCTCCATATGGTAAGCTTTGCCACTTCTGGCTCCATACTTCACCTTTTAATGTTTCAGTTTGCAAAACAGGTTACTTCAAGAGTGTCAGTTTGAATTATTTCAAAAAATAAATCTGTATGGATGTTACACTGCATTACAAAGAGTTTTTTGTTAATTGTGTGTGTTTGGGATTGTGTGTGTTTGGGCTGGTTTTATAAATAAAGAAAATAAAATGCTGTGAATTTTTGCTTTTCGATTTACTTTCAGTGTTAACTATGTGAGTTCTATAAGTATTAGACATTCCTAGAAAGTCATTCTAAAAGCCATATGTAACAAAACCGTAGTTATTATTTCAACCAGCTAGCAATGGAATGGATACATGGCAGCCTGAACTTAGGACACTTTGCAAAATTTTAAATATAGTTTTGTTAGAAAGCATGAACCCTGTGTACACTCATAGTTAGACATTTAAAAAGTGGGAATCCCTATTTTTTAATGGCATGATTTGATGACATCAGTGACTTCCAGAGAGCAGGAGGTAGGAAAGTGCCCTGACTCTTCTCTCCTTCGAGAAGACCGCCAGGCCATGGTGGAGGATCTGTAAGTGTGCACAATAGAAATTCATATGCCTAGGTCATCTACTGCTTAGTAAAATATGAAATCAACACATACATTAAGAAAGAAAGAAGTAACCCGATTCCAAATCTTTTAAAATTATAGATTATAGTTTGTTTTTTCACCACATCATTTTGTTTTTGTGGTTTTTCCCCATTTGTCTTTCTGTTGCTCTTAGTGGGCTATGTGAATGAGATAAAAATAGTTAAGCAGATTTTAATGTAATTGCCTTTTTAGCTTTGTTCTCTTATTTCATATTTCACTTGAAATGTTAAAAGTTGATCACCTAGAGTATGACATTGTTGATTTCTTGCTTAAAATACATCTGTCTATTGGTTTTCACATTTAATTTTTTTGACAGGAAGATGTTTGGTGGTGCAATTTTGTTTGTCATGCAAATTCTCAGAATTCTTAGTATATGAGCCTAATCTATTTCAAGAAGATAGTTTGTAAATATAATAAACCAGCTCATAACTTAATTTGTTACATCTAGTATTTTTGTCATTTTTTTAACATTACAGCACCAGATCCAAGTTTTGATAGTTCTTTTAGATTATTTAGACTTGGTTTGTTTTTTGTTTTTTAATTTTTGAGCATCACTTGCCCTCTGGTGGTTGTGGGAGCTACCCAGCGCTGCTCCTGAGAGCTGCCGCTAGATTTGAACCACCAAGCCCGTGGGCCACAGTCCCTCACGCAGCCACTTACGCCACCGGGGTTTAGCCCTATTTAGACTTGTTTTGGGTACTACTTAACAATTATGATTTTAAAAGATAGGATTTCTGACAGTTAATGAGCATTTTTATTAATTAGTATCATGATCTTTATATTACTTACATCTCATTCTTGCTTAAAGTAGGTAAAGTAAAAATGGTAAAGAAGTATATATTAAGGGAAAAGAAATATTGAGAGACTTTAGTAGTCTTGAATTATAATGTCATATATAGATAATAGATAACAAAAGATTTCTATTCCTGTAAACTTACATGAGATGTTTCATTTTAGGCAAACACAATTCTTCCTCATTCACACAGCCATCATTTGCACTGTTTACCAACCCTAATGAATATGGCGGCATCCTTTGATATCCCCAAGGAAAAAAGACTGTGAGTATCAGAGATCCAGCAGTGTGTACAAATCATATGTTTTATATTCACAGAAATAAACGACCTTCCCCTTTTTTTACAAAATAAATATTAAACTACACTTGAAAACCCTTTTAGGAAAGCCGTACAGAAAAATAACACAAAATTCACTGCCTTTAAGTTGATTCCAGCTCCCAGTGAGCCTATAGGAACATGCCTCTGTGCATTCCCAAGACTAAGCATTCACAAAAGTAAAAAGCCTCGTCTTTCTCCAGCAGACCAGCTGGTGATTTTGAACTGTCCGTTTTGTAGTTAGCAGCCTATCCAGAACCACAAAGCTGCCTGGGCTCCTACAAAATACTCATTCATTTCTGTTTAAAACTAAAAAATATATCATAGTAAAATCACATTTTCAGCATGCTTTTTACACGAAAACCACAAAGTGTTGATTAAAGTCTTTTGGACTATTTTATTATGTAAACCATAATTTAGAGCCCTCTTTTTTTTTTTATGCTCCCCGATTCCTCTTTTATGTATCTGTAAATTATTTCAGTGTAACAAAGCAAAAGATTCAATATACTCTCTTAGGCATGCAATGAAAAGTGTTCACATTTCATAACTCCTGGTATAGATATAATAAGGGCATTCTTTAGTACCGAAGGAGGTAGTACAGAGAGTTTGTAAGCAATACTGGTACTACGAGGGGACTCAGCGTTCATGGAGATACGAAGCTGAAATGTAATGGGACTTTTCCATGAACTGTTGGAAGTCCCCTTTTACACATTGATTTCTGAGCTGGTATTTCATTGCTAATAGCAAAATGTAAAAATGATGACATTAATTGAGAAATGCTAATAGGAACCTTTTTTTTTTTTTTTTTTGCGTTGTTGAACATTTTTTTTCAATGATTTTATTGGGGGCTCTTAAAGTTCTTATGATATTCCATAAATCTAATAGGAATTTCTATATGATAAACATTTTGCCTAATTTGGGAATCTCTTTGAGGGACTTTTTGTCCATTATCAGAAAAATTTATATATGTATATCAATAATAGAGTGCTAAAACAGTTTATTAGCTATTTGGAACTATACTCTTTTGTTAACAATTTTTAGTACATTTTTCAAATGTTTAGTCAGTTTTTAATAGAGAGCAGTACATAAATAAATAATAGTCTATTTAGTTACACACTCAATTTTATGGCAGTGAAAATACTATTTAACGACTGAAGTTGTGTTTTTTTTTTTTTTGAAGTTGTTGTGTCAATCCGGGTAGTCTAGAGAAACAAATTTATAAACACACATATGTATATAAAGGAGAGGATTATATGCAAGAAGAATGGAACATTGAGAAAGCATCCCAACCCAGTCCCGTCCAAGTCCATAAGTCTGATGTTAGTCCATATGTCTGATACCAATCCATTAGTCCTCTTCACGAAACACATGCAATGATGCCAGGACAATCACAGGCTGGTGGGTGCAGAGTGTCATGTATCCAGTGGCAGTAGAATCATCTCAGCACTGGTAGGAGTCTTCACATGCCTTCTCTGGCCCCAGAGGTCTGGTTCCATCAGGGCAAGCCATGTGGCTTCTCCTCCGGCTCCTCCAGTCTCCAGGACTTGGGGTCTATGAGCATGCTGCCATACTGTCTTGTCAGTTGAGCGTCCCAAGGGACTGAGTTTTTGTGTCTCACTTCCATGGGGCAAATATCATGAGATATCCCTGAATTCTCAGAAAAAGCCATGCCCACACCGAGGTCTCATTGGCTATCACCAGATTGACAGGCTAGACTCCACCCCTACACACTTAATCAAATTGGCACCAGAGTACCTGACTGCCACAGTTGTATTTTAAACAGAGTTATTAGGAATCATAAAAATTCTAACTAAGCATATGCCAGTAACAATAGCACTGGGTTTTTGAGACGTTTGATGATGGAAAATACATACTCCTAGAACCTGTACCCGTAGCTGTTGAATTGATTCTGTCTCAGCAGTACCGAAAGAATTGCTTCAGAGGGTTTCTAGTACTGAAAAGCACAGGTTCCAAAACTTACTTGGCTTATCAGCCTTTTTCAGGAAAAAAAAGAAAAAATTACCCAGCAGCTCCCTGACAGAAACATTTGTATTATACCCATAATCCAAGATAAAGTATAGTCTCTTTTGAAGGGACTTTTAAAGTCCCGCTCTGTTACCCTCCTCCCCCCGCCCCAACCTGGTCCCTAACCCCCCCTTTCCCAACCCTGAATTGTTGCAGTGCCTCCTAAGGAACAGTGTCACACACTTTGGGAAATACTTCCACGAAGCTAGCTGCTTCATCTTTTGCATAAAATCTGGGGGCTTGGAACCTCTGATATTTTGCTTAGCAGTCTAACACTTAACTCATGACCAGCAGGTGTCTGTAAATATAAACTCTGGGTTACAATGTGGGCACAGATTTCAAGGTTTGTCAGGAATTTGCGTTTACCCCCAAACTTCACTGATAGCCAGTCAAAAACAAGTCCAGTGCCACTATATCAGTTCTAACTCATACCAACCTTTTGTAGGTTTTCCGAAATTCTAAGTCTTCATTAGAGCAGACAGCCTCATCTTTCTCCTGCAGAGGAGCTGGTGAGTTTGAGCGGCCAGCCTTACTGTTAGCAGATCCACATTTATCCTCAGACCCCATTCTGGCTGCTTATAGCGATGAGCGTCTTCTTAAAACCTTTTTAGCTCAAGGAGCTGATACCAAACGCTCAATTAGAAAGTAAATGTTTAGAAAAGAATGATGGCAGCATATGTACATACATGCTTGATGCAGTTGATGTATGCATTGTTATTGGAGCCCCCAATAATATGATCATTAAAAAAATCTTTTTAGCTTCTCATTGATGCTTGCCATTTTTAGCACATCTCAAAGTTATAAAATTGTAAATCTCTTTCATATTTGGCAAAATTTTGAAGGTGAGACTTGATTGCTACTAAATTCTTACAAGATTACTACAAGAAATAAAATTAATTTGTCCGATCAATGAGAAAGATAGGGATTGTTAGTAATCCATAACCTTTTATGGAATTAGATCTCATTTTCTTATCATAAACAACAATCAGTTTCAGATAGGTTCTGAACAAACCTTAAGAAACTAGGTTTGGCTGAGCCTCGGTGGTGTAGTGGTTGAGTGCGGGACTGCGGCCCACAGACTTGGTGGTTCAAATCCAGCAGCAGCTCTCCAGGAGCAAGGCTGGTCCTCCCACTCGCACCAGAGAGCAGTGATGCCAACCCCCCCCCCCCCAAAAAAAAAAAAACGAAACAAAGAAGCTAGATTTCTGGAAGAGTCCTTTGTAACACAAATGGTCAGGATACATGAGAGCCAGCTGCAAGGTTTGTGATTCAGACTCACCCTGTGGGGGTGTTTGGAAGAAGGGCACAGTGATCTTCACAAAGGTAGCAGCCTGGAACAGGTAGTAGCCTGTGGAGCAGTTGGACTTTGCATAGATGGGGTCCCCATGACTCACAATTGACTTGACTTCAGCCAACAACTTAATTTTCTGACTTGTTGAATTTCTTAAAAGCTTTCTACAAAATGTGCCCATTCTAGAAGAAAAGATGAATCTGTAAATAAGTAGTGTTTCTTCTACAAATGAGCAGTGGTCTCGGTTTCTTATTCTCAATCTCTCTCTCTCTATATATATACACACACACACACACACACACACACACAGACACATATACATATATGTGTATATCCTCAAAATTTTGGCACAATATAAATATATTTATATATGTGTATAATGGTTTCAAATATAAGAATTCATTTACTTTTAGTAGTATACTCTAATATTTCTGTAAGCCTTGAATAATCTCCCACAGTAGTTTTAAAATTACAGTGTTGATTTTTTTTTTTCCTCATCAGACGAGCCAGTGCAGCCTTGAATTGCTTAAAACGCTTCCATGAAATGAAGAAACGAGGACCTAAGCCTTACAGTCTTCATTTAGATCACATTGTTCAAAAAGCAATTGCAACACACCAGAAACGTGATCAGTATCTCCGAGTTCAGAAAGATATATTTTTCCTTAAGGTACTAACATGAAATTGCAATTTTAATTTTCTTAATTTTTAACCAGTGCACCCAAGTGTTCATGTACTTGAGTAAATTTGTTATTTTATTCATGCAAAATTTCCAAATGACATTCAAGTTTTGTCATGATTCCATGTAGTTTCGAGACGTAGCTTAACTAGCTTTTAAAGTTACAAAATCTTGATATTCTATAGATACTTTTTTTTTTCAAGTTGGAATGTAGCTTGCCGATAATGCAGACAACTTCCTTTAATTTTATTTATTACTTTCTGATGCTTTTAGGATACAGAGGAAGCACTTTTAATGAACCTTAGAGATAGTCAAGTCCTCCAACATAAGGAGAATCTTGAATGGAATTGGAATCTCATAGGGACCATTCTTAAGGTTTGATATCTCTGATAATGCTTGATTATCTTCATCTTTGCTATAGTAACCTTAAATGTTTGATGACTGATAGGTATTTATATTTTTTTCTAGTGGCCAAATATAAATCTAAGAAACTATAAAGATGAACAATTACACAGGTATGTAAGAACTATTTTGCATATAAATGGAAAGAACTTGGATTTGCATTCAGTTATGCCTATTGCATAATGTTTGTCAAAATGTATTGGTTTGTGCTGCTGAAAGCTGTACCACTGGTATTTCATAAACTAACGTCACTCAGCAAAGAGGCTTCAGCAGAGCTTCAAGACTAAGGACAGACTACTAAGAAGGAAGAGATTGTCAACTTCAGAGAAATCAGCCACTGAAAACTTTATGGAGAGCTTCAAAACATTGCCAGATACAGAAAGCCTAATGAATAGAAGCAGAGTGTTGACCGAGTTAGTGCTAGAAGATAATCTCTTCAGGTCAGAAAGCACTCAAATATAAGTGAGGAAGTAGAGTCCTCCATAGTGTCTCAGAAGGAGAAAAGCCTACGTACAGTAGTAAACCTTTGGACCTTCCTTTGCTGGTATGGCACAACTCAAAATGAGAAGAAACAGCTGTGGACACCAATTAATAATGGAAACTTGCAATTTATGAAGCATGAGTCTAGAAAAGTTGTAATTTGTCAAAATTGCATGAATAAATAAAGAATGACATTATAAGCATAGGTGAGCAGAAATGGACTGGTATTGGTAATTTGAATCAGAAAATCATGTAGTTTAACGGGAATGGCACAGTCATGAGGAATGATGTCCCATTTATTGTCAAAAAGAACATTTCAAGATTTATCCTGAAGTACAATTTTGTCTGTCATAGGATATCTAAGGAAATCAGTCAATAAACTATGATTCAAATTTCATGCACTACCATTAAAGCTAGTGATGCAGAAATTGAAAAAGTATACCAATGTCTTCATTTTGAAATTGATCAACCATGATAAATTAGGAGTTGGAATGTAAAAATTGGGAATAATGATAGAATGGATACTCAAATTATAGAAAAATTTTGTTAATTTTAACTGCATGTAAAATTTTCCTAAGAATCAACTAACAATGCTTGCAGCAATACACTGACAAGGAGCTGCCAGCTGTCAGGTCTGATTCAGAAAAGGATATGGAACAAGGGATTTTATTGATGATTTCAGGTGACTCTTGGCTTCAAGGAGAGGACATCAGAAAGAGGCTTACTTTTATCTTATGGACTGTACAAATGCTTCTGACTGTGTGGATCATAATAAATTACGGATAGTCTTAAAAAGAATGGAAATTTGAAAGCACTTTATTCTGCTCACGAGGAACTTGAACATGGATCTGGAGGCAGTTGTGCAGTCGGGACGAGGGAGTACTGCATGGTTTAAAATGAGGAACGGTTTGCATCAAGGTCCTATCCTCTTACTGTACTTATGGAATTTTATACTGAGTAAATAATCAAAAGAGATGGATTATATGGATAATGTGGCATCAGACTTGACAGACGGCTTATAAATAACCTTTAATATACAGATGGCACTACTTTTACTTGCTGAAAGTGAGGCGGAATTGCAACATGTGCTGATGAAGAGCAAGCATTGCAGTCCTTATAATGCATTACAACCCACAGTAAATGTAACCAAAATTCACATAACTACCAATAGATAGCATGAGGAATGGAGAAAGATTTGAAGTTGTCAAAGAATGCACAATCTCCTCATAGAAGCAGCAATCGAGATCAAATGACATTTTATCTTAGGTAAAGCTGTACGAGACTTTAAAGAAGTGTTATAAAACAAGGATATTACTTTGAGGACTAAACCATAGTGTTTTTAGTCACCTTATACGCATGTGGAAGTTACACATTGAACAAAAAAGACCAAAGAAGATTGGATGAATTTAAATTGTGCTGGTGAAGAGTATTGGCAATGTCATAAACCTCCCAAAGAATTAACAATTCTGCCTGGGAGGAATTACAGCCAGAAAGCACTTTAGCGGCGAGGAAGGCACTATTTTGTATCATCTCTTAGACATATTATCAGGAGAGGCAAGTCCCTGGAGGACAATGTCATGCTTGCTAACATAGAGGAGCCGTGAAAAAAGAGGCAGGCTCTGGGCAAGATGGACTGACATACCGGCTGCAACAATGGCTTCAAACATAAGAATTGTGAAGATGGCTTAGAACCACACTGTGTTTCCTTCTGCTATGCATAGAGTGACAGGGAGTCAAAAGCACTTTGAAGTCACCTAACAACATCCACGTTTGTATTGTCAGCTAGAAGTAATAATGGGCTTCTTTCAAGTTCAGTAGTTAAATAAGTTTGTTGTACACCAGCCACTTCTTTTTCTGTGATTTCCATTCTGGTTTGGAACAGATGAAGTAACTTTTTCAAATTGGGATGTCATAATCATCCTTCCATAAGCTTGTGATATTTACCTTACAAAATAAGGGGCCTCTTAAGACATTGTAGTTCCACATTTGTGTGACTCTAGCAAGCTGTCCATTCTGCCTTCTTATTTTCTTCAGCTGGGGTGTTTTCTCTTAGGCTGCTCACCAGTGCACCCAGGGCTCTTTATTGTCTCTAGAGTCGCCTAACCAGCTATCCGCACTGAAGATGGAGACTAGAGCCCCTCGCTTGGGGGCAGCGTGGCTTGGCTACATGCATTCATGACATCCACTTCCCTCTCACACTTTTTTTTTAGCTATAACTCCCAAGTGACACTGGAATTTAAACCTGAAACCACTAACCTGTCAGATTCCTTGAGAGCAGAGATGATGCCTTATTTATCTTTCCCTTCAACTCCTCATTCTGGCCTGGTACTGGTTGAATTAGACGGAGGGAAATGGCATTAAGTTAAAATAAATAGAAGTGTAGGATATAGTGTTGAATAGCGTAATTTGAAAAATTATAAAGTATATGCATTGCTTCATAAAGTTAGTTGCTTAAACTTTATATATAGCATTGGTGCTTGGTCTTTCACCTAATTGTAAGAAGTAGGCAGATTTGAAGAGTAGTAGCATTTTGAGTATAATTTAAGCGTAAAATTATTTTAGAGAACTATGGGGCAAAATTCTTCACAGAACACAGTAAAATCATTTAAAGCTGGCCAGCGTGCCCACATTTATCCAACCTTATCATCTAACTCTTTGGCCTGCATTTCCCTGCCAATCAGCATCTCTTTTCATATTTCTTAAACACTTTATCATAAAGTTCTTACTCCACAAAAATATTCTTTGAACTGAAGTTTTTTTTAATCCCTTTTTAAGAACCATTCATAATATATTTAATTTTTTCTTGTTTATGTAATTTAACCCAGTGATTCAGACCCAAAACCTTGTTCAAAGCCTTATAATACCATGAATTCTGATTACGATTCTAAAATAATTGTTTGCCTTCTCACTTTGTTGATAGTTTTCTTTTTGATCTTAGGTTTGTACGAAGACTACTTTATTTTTACAAGCCTAGCAGTAAACTATATGCCAACTTAGATCTTGACTTTGCCAAGTCCAAGCAGCTCACTGTTGTAGGCTGCCAGTTTACAGAATTTCTTCTTGAGTCTGAGGAGGTAAGCAATATGGATATTTTACAAGGGAAATTCCTTTTTTTTTAACCCATCCCACATTCTTTACCTCATTTAACTTCCAATTCTAAACATGAATGAAATGTATTGAGAAACCTACAGATTGAGCCCCCAGCTGAGATTGAATATTAACCTCATCACTATTCAGTTATGTGATTTGATCTAGGTATTCATTCTCTTGGAAGCCTGTTTCCCTTCCTGTAAAATGGAAAATTATAGCACACCAGTGTGGCCCTGTGTTGAATAGATGAAAAATGACACACATGCAATCATTAGTGACATCTTCTAGGAGCTATGCTATTTTCATTAGTTTTAAAATACTTGATTGATGATTATATTTACATTTGTTAAATGCTTTTCCAACACTACCGTATGTATTTGCTTTAGGATGGTCAAGGATACCTAGAAGATCTAGTGAAGGATATTGTTCAGTGGCTCAATACCTCATCTGGAATGAAACCAGAAAGAAGTCTTCAAAATAATGGTTTATTGACTACCCTTAGTCAACACTACTTTTTATTTATTGGAACACTTTCTTGCCACCCTCATGGAGTCAAAATGCTAGAAAAATGCAATGTATTTCAATGGTGAGCACTTGTGACATCTGTTTCTGTTATGTGTCTACACTTTAAAATTTGTTTAGAAATTATATTTTTAGTCTTTATATGGGTATTTGACAAGTATTACTGAAATGTAAAAAGATTTAGAGAAGTTAATAGGTAGTTAATAAATATGCCATCATAACTTCTGATAACATTCAGTATTCTTATCTCTCTCCCCCCCTCCCCCCTTTTTTAAAGTCTCCTTAACCTGTGCTCCTTGAAAAGCCAAGATCACTTACTAAAACTGACAGTGTCTAGCTTGGACTACAGCAGAGATGGACTGGCCAGAGTTATTCTCTCCAAAACCCTAACTGCAGCCACTGAGGTGAGTATAGCAGACCCGGTAGGAGTATGTTTTATATAATCCCGTAAATCACGAATTTGCAGATTTCAATTTTAATATGTGATGGAATTTGAAGTTCCTTTAAAATTTTAGTTTCTCTAAGAAATACTATATAGTTTTCCTATTTTCATATAAAGGTCAAGAAGCTGTTAGAAAGGCATGCTTGTCTTTCTTTGATATAGCATGCACACTCCAAAAAAATGGTCAGTTCAGTCTTCCTGCCCTTTTAGAATGGCAGAATTGCTCCCAAAGTCAAGTAATTATATTTGTGATAAAAGTTACTTTGTTTTGTTAATGTTTTCATTTGTCTTTATAGGCCTGTAGGCTATATGCAACAAAACATTTAAGGGTATTATTGAGAGCTAATGTTGAATTCTTCAGTAACTGGGGAATTGAGTTACTAGTGACCCAGCTGCATGATAAACACAAGACGATTTCCTCTGAAGCGCTTGATATCCTCGATGAAGCATGTGAAGACAAGGTGAAGGTCTTATTTTTATAATGAAATGCTTAGAGATAATTTCCCTAAAAGTAATAAATAAAAGAGAAAGGTCAGCCAAAAAAAAAATGTATGGGGCAGAGAACCACACTGGGCAGAGTATAAGAGTTAAAGACAACAGAGGTAAATGCGGTTAGGGACACAGCCCTGCAATAGTGATCATCGACGAGCAGAGGCGTGAAGGGATAGATGCCCTGGTTGAGTGGTATGGGAGGGAGAGTAAGAGCATACCCACGAGTACGTAGAGGTTTGACATGATATTTGTGCATGTATGTAACTTTTGCTGTAAATATATCCATAAATGAGGAGCAGCGGTATGAAAACTACTGAAACATAGCTGAGCACCTTGAGGGATGAACTGCTGGGCCGGGAGTCTAAGGAACCCAGTCTCGTCAGCCAAAGCTCAGTGGGCGTAACATAACGCACAGAAGTGATGCTCTGCGTCCTGCTTCGGTGAGGAGCGCATGGGCAGCCATCTGAGGTGCGGCTATTAGTCCCCCCTCTGAATGAAAAAAAGAGTACATAAAAGACACGTGGAAACTCTTATTCCAGTGCACTAATGGACCACATGAACGCCCTTCTACAGCAAACCCAAGACCAGAAACGCTAACTTGTGCCCATCCACCACTACCAGTGACTCCGAAAAGGATCACATTAGCAGGTCTTAGGGAGAAAAATATAGAAAAGACTGATAATCATAAAAGACCCCAGGCTTACCGTTCTGATAGAGACCAGTGGAACTGCATGACTTTGATCCTTCGTCACCCTTCAGGTCTGGAAATGAACCCACGAACATGGGTGGGTTTTCACCCAGACCCTAGGTCTGTCGTGCATTTAGAATAACCCACTGGAGATAATAAGGGCGGCAGTTGCTCAGAAACAATTCAGAAAGGCTAGGGAAGTAAGTGAGATGTAAGGAGGAAACAACTGCAGTGGGATAAGTGATTTGAGCATTACAATCAATGAGCTGAAACGAAATGTACACAAATTGTTCCATGGAAACTTGCCCTGTAACATTCACCTAATTCATAATCAAGCAGCTTGAAAAATTTTAAAATGGATTTAATGTTGATATTTGCATGGACTAAAATGCTTATTATATGAGCATTGATGAGTTGGGATCAATTTCATGGGGATGAATTTGTTTTGAGTTTTTGAAATAAAGAAGTTACTATCTGTACATTTATTAATTTGCCTAATGATCATTTCTTATAGGCCAACCTCCATGCTCTTATTCAGATGAAGCCAGCTCTCTCTCACCTTGGAGACAAGGGTTTGCTTCTCCTTCTGAGGTACATGTTCCTTGTCGCTCTGCTCTCTATGGCTCTTTCTCTCACTCTGTAGGAGTGTATCCTGGCGTAGAACTTGGAAAATCTTTTCATGTTGGAACTAAATCATTGTTTGCTTTCTTAAATGCCACCCCATTTGAACGTCTTCAGAAAGTTCACAGATTTCCCTTTTCCTTCAATTCTGTTTTTCCACAAACTTTGAAGCGCCTTCATGCGTCTTCTTATGCTTTTCTGGTATTTGCTTCTTGTGATTGATTTATGTAAATTTCCTAAAAATGTTCAGATTTTATTTATGATTGAAGTTATAGCAAGTCATAGTTGACCTTTTAGTTTAGGAGAAAGCCCCACGAATTCTTTGAGCTCAAACTTTCTGTGTCAACCTCAAATGTTTAAACTACTGCATATTTCAATTTCCAGATTTCTCTCTATTCCAAAAGGATTTACCTATCTGAATGAAAGGGGGTTTGTAACCAAACAATTGGAAAAATGGCACAAGGTAACTTCTATTAAATAAGGTTTAAATTGCATGCTTTTATCTTGGTGATTTTTTGCAATTAGTGCATGGTTTTTCTTTTACCATGATTTTGAAACTAATGAAATTAAGTGGCTCTCATAGTTATATGAAAACAATTGCTAAATTCTCTGTAATTATTAGAATTTCTTTTCCACACATTTCTTTTGCTATGAACTGTTTTCTCAAAGTATATTCTATCTAACTTTTGTTTTTTAGTTACTCAACTCATAATCTGCTCATCAATTAGTTGTCTCTATTTACCTTATTTTCTCTTTTGGGAGGGTATATTATAGACTGTAATTTCACATAAGCCCTTTCAAAGTGAAGTTCAAATTTTACTGAATACAGGATAAGATTAAAAATAATTCAAAGTGAAGTTCAGATTTTACTGAATACAGGATAAGATTAAAAATAATTCAGCCCAAGCACATTTAATCATCAAATTAAGATTCAGTTTTGGTTATTACTTGACATAATTCTGACAAACGTCATGCTGTTGCAAGTAATTGGGAAACCTATTATGAAGGGAGAGGAGCCTGAGCTGCATAGTGGTTACACAGTGGGTTGTGATCCGCCTGGTTACAGCTGTACACACTGTAAACTAGCAAACATACAAACCACTTACAGTCTTGGAAACCTACAGAGACAGTTCTACCCTGTCCTGTAGGGTCGCTATTAGTTTTGACTCAGTATCATTAAGTATTATGAAAGGAAAAAGTTGGAGAATATGCTGGTACAACTCTGGCTTTATTGTTTAGTTTGAAGCATTTTGAACTGTAAATGCAGTTGTGATTTTGATAGTCAAAATAATCCCGATCTAATGTAAGTGACTTTTCAGCATTTGAGATCGTTTACAAAACTATTGGAAAATTGAGTCATGATAATTTTGTTTCCTAAATAGAAGATATTCAACCTAATAGTATGATGAAGTCGATTACTTAATACAAATGGTAATATTTAGAAATTGTTCAGAAAACCTGATGTAGGGCTTTCAAATATAACTCCTACCATAAAGACATGGACAGTGTATGAGGAAAAACATGAGTCAGCCTTTGTGATTAGTAGAAGGAATGCTGAGTATTCAGTAGGGGATCTGATCATTGTAATAGACTGCATGAATAGGCGATAACTTGGAAGAGGGGTATTCAAGTTGGAGCTTTGAATGGATCATGGAAACAGTACCAACTTAGACTGAAAGCTGGGTGAGGCTTAGTGAGGAGTTGCGAGACAACACTACCCTAGTAGATTATGGCAGGTCTTGTGAGCCACATTGTGTTTTCTGTAGGTAATAGGGAGTTAGACGTGTTGAAGTAGTAATCAGAGCTCTGCTTTAGACAGGTGGCAGGTTGCAGTGTCGAAGTAGAAGTTTGATTATCAAAAGGGATGTCTAGGGATATGGAGATCAGTTTGCAAGCAGTAGTTGATGAGAGCTGTACCTCCTCAGCAATGTGAGCTTGTATAAGCAGGGGCATATTTTCTGAGTTTTTGAAAATAATACGGACAGGATTTATGAACTGATTGCATAACATGAATAGGTCTAATGTGAATCTTAAGGTTTCTTTTTAAAATAGCTGTAGTTTGAATTATCCAGAAATTCAAGTTATATAAAATTGTTGATGAATTTTGTGAACACGTTGAACTGCAGTTGCCTATGGAGTGACCAAGTGATGGTGTCAAGGAAATATTTGTAAGTCTAGAACTCACACTCAGGTGCCGAAGGTAACAGCCCTTTGGAAGTCAGTAGAATATGAAAACTAGTTGTCACTTGCTGGCTGATACTTGAGTAGTAGATTGCCAGGCCTTTCTGTTGAGCTGTTTCTGGGTCTTGAACTTCCACCTTTTGGTTAACTGCTGGGTCTATTAACCATCAGCACTGTCCAAGGACCGTTTCATCAGTGTCTGTTGTTGATCCATGCCAGCAAGTCAGTGCCGACTCACATTGATGCCATGCACAGCAGAGTGAAACCCTGCCTAACAGTTGTTGCTATGTTTGAGCTCATTATCGAGGCCACCATGTGCGTCAATCTCTGTGAAGACCTTCTTTTCTACTGCCCCTCTGCCTTAGCCAGCGTGCTGTCATTTTCTAAAGACCGATCCCTCCTCATCACATGCCTAAAGTCGAGGAGTTGAGGCATCACCATCTTTGATTTTAAGGAGCATTCCAAGACAGGTGTGTTCTCGGTGCCTCCGTGTGTTGCCGTTTAAGCCTAAAGCACGTGAGATAACCAAGGCAAACATCAAGCACACAGAAGAAGAGCAGATTTCTCCCTAGAGAGCACTCTAGTTAAGTAAGGAAAAGAAAGGCATGTTGATGAGAAAGTGACAGAGGATCCTGGCTTTTCATCTTTGGAGAGATCACATTGGAGTGCCACTGGAAAGTAGGTTGTTGAATTCGGTAATTGGTAAATTTTGCTAGAACAAGTCTGGTAGAAATAGATGCCGAATTACAGTTACAGGTGGTTAGGCCACAGTGGCAGTAAATCGTTGGCAATATTGCGTAAAAGACACATCCCTAAGAGCAGAAAATACTCAAAAGGTATTTATTTTCATTTATTGACTACACTGGATCATAACAAATTATGGATAACCTTGCATAGAATGGAAATTCTGGAACACTTATTTGTGCTCATTCACTTATAAGAGGAACAAGGGACAGTCATTTGAACAAAATTTGTCATTTGAACGAAGCTTTGTGTAGCCTGGTTTTAAGCTTTTATTAGGAAACATTTTTAAATGAACTTATTTAAATTAGTGTGAAAAGACAGAATCATTTCTTACCAAAAGGTATTAAAATTAAAGAAGTGAGTTTCTCTTTAAAATTTCCAGCAAATGTTTTCATGGTTTAACATGAAGCTATTATTACTACTACTACTACTACTACTACTACTACTACTTTTAAGTGTGAAAAGAGATTCAAAATGAAAATCAAAATTCTTCCTAACTTATTTGTACCCAAATTGGAAAGCTTTGGAGTAGAATAAAACATATGCATTCTTAAGGCTTTGCTGTATTTTACAAACACTTCCTAAATAGATTTTTCTTCTGTTTTCTGTTTTGAATCTTAGTCTTTTGCTGTTTAAAATATGCTGACTAAAGGCAATAGTTTAAACTTGGTGACTTATCAAGCAGTGGTACATAATACTAAAGCAATATTATTTCCTAGGAATATAATTCAAAATATGTTGACTTGATTGAGGAACAGCTTAATGAAGCACTTACTACCTATCGGAAGCCTATTGATGGTGATAATTATGTCCGTCGGAGTAACCAAAGGTACAGTCCAATTAGCGGAACCATTTATTACTGACTTTCACATATTAAAATGTCAAACTAATTTGTAAAAATTTATTTAAAAAACATTTTCTGAGTACTTATACACTTTATATCTTAACACCAACCAAAACCAGAAGAAGAAAACACTGCCATCCAGTCAGTTTCCAACTCTGACCCACATAGAATTTCTGAAGCTTTATAAATCTCTACAGAAGCATCAGCCTCATCTTCCTCCCACAGAGCTTCCTCAGTGAGTTTGAACCTCTGACCTTATAGGCGGCATAGTAAAAGTCCTAGTGTAACATTGATTGCTAAAAATTTCCTATATCATTATTCATAATGTGCTTAGTACAATTAAGATAAAACCAAAATAAAACCTTCGGTCATAAGGTTTTTGAGGTGGTACATCGTTATGGGAGCAGCTAGCCTCCACTCACTCACTCACGCACTCACGCACGCCTTATCCCTGCCAACCTTATGTTTATCATTCCAACACTTCCCTAAAAGAGACACCAGAGCTCCTTTCCCTTACTGGTGGTGGTGGTTCAGCACCTTCAAGTCGATGGCAGCAGTGACCTTATGTATAACACAACAGAACATTGCCCTGTCCTGCTTAATCCTCTCCATTGTTGCGATGTTTAGCCCATAGTTGGAGCCACTGTGTCAACCCATTTTGTTCAAGGCTTTTTTTTTTTTTTTTTTTTGTCTTTTTTCCTGCCTTTGCTGCTTACTTTACCAAGCAGGATGTCATTCTCCAGTGACTGATCTCTCCTCATCACATGTCCAGTGTGCATGAGACAAAATCTTGTATGTGCCTCTATGGAGCACTCTAGCCGTACTTCTTCCAGGACAAATCTGTGTGTTCTTTTGGCAGTCTGTGTTACTTTCAGTATTCTTTGCCAGCACCATAGTTCAAAATGGATCAAATGTTCTTTGGTCTTCCTTTTTAATGCCCATCTTTCACATGCACATGAGACCATTGAAAATACCAGGCTTGGTGTTATAGTAGGTTATGTGTTAGACTGCTAACCACAAGGTGAGCAGTTCAAAACCACTGGTCTCTCCTCAGGAGAAAGATGAGGCTTTCTTTTCCTGTGAAGATAAAAAGCCTTGATCTGTAAGATCTCCCAACAAAATGATTTTTTTAAAACAAAGTAGAGGGGCGAGGGTAATGATTAAAAAAAAGAAAAGAAAAAACCAGCATTTAGGTCACATGTACCTTAATCCTGGAAGTACATCCTTGCTTTCAACACTTAAAGAGGTCTTGTGGGCTGAACCCTGGTGGCGTAGTGGTTGTGTGCGGGACTGCGGCCCACTGGCATGGAGGTTCAGTTCCGGCTCCCGGGAGCAAAGGCTGGGCCTCCTACTCCCACTACCTGAGGGCAGTGAGGCCTAAAATAAAATTTAAAAAAAAGAGAGGTCTTGTGTGGCTCATTTACCTAATGCAGCGCATCCTTTGATCTCATGACTGCTGCTTCCGTGAGTACTGATTGGAGACTCTGGAAAGATGAATTCCTAAGAAGTCAGTCTGTAACAGAGGCTACCGATTAGACTAGTCGGGGGGATTTTGGTGGTGGTGGGATGGCTGTGCGACGGGTTGCGCGCTTCACGTCCGGCAGTTCAAAACCACCAGCAGCAGCTCCATGGGAGAAAGACTGGGCTTTCTGCTGCAGGAAACAGTTACAGCCGTGGGAGCCCCCAGGAGGTATTAGGGAGTGTGGCTTCAGAGTTTTATTGGAAGAGCTTCTGAATATATTGTGCTCTTAATTCAAGATTAACCAGATTATTATTTTTCTAGAGAAAGCCTCATGCCTTATCACTGCTATACTTTTATTTCTGCTAGGGAGGGACGCCTGTATCATTTTGTTTGTTTAATGTACTTTTATGAGACTATATTTTAATGAGCATATTTAAAATAAACCAAAAGGTATATGAAATTTTCTTCATTATGCTAGGTTACAGCGTCCTCATGTTTATCTGCCGGTACATCTTTATGGACAACTGGTACACCACAAAACAGGCTGTCATTTGTTGGAAGTGCAGGTAATTTGCTTATTTTAAATAGTCATAGTGGTTACAAACAAACATACTTAATATTCCTCAAATATTAATTTTTCAAAAGCTTTAAAGTCGTTTTAAATTAGTGTCATTGTTTTTAAAGTAATTATTCAAACATTCTTATAATTCTTATAGCTATTCAAACATTTTGTATTTGTTTTCCTTACAATGTCTTGCATGCATTTTACGAGGGGCTTCAAAAACTTTCAACAAAGAATTTCATTTTATGAATTTGTACTTATTTATAGCACCTTGTGCATAGCTAACCTGTTACCACGCGATAAGCAACCCAGTGAAAGTCAGAGGTCTGTATAGCTTGTTGAATAAATTCTGTTCTCCTTATTAAACAATTTATTTTAAAAAGCTCCTCCTCCTCCTTGACAACTAACCTAAAGTGAATTAACTAAACCGAGCCTTAGAGAGATTTAATTATCCTTGTGAGCAACAAGTTATGTGTTTTATTTTTTTATATAAAACAACCATTTCACCTTCAAAATACTCTCCGTTACACTTAATACATCTGTCAAATCTGCAATTCCATTCTTGGGAAAACGTTCTTCAAACCTCCCCTGTTTGGATGGTTGACAGCACCCCTTTGTTTTTTGCTTCACCTCTTCTACATTGTCAAATCTCTGTCCTTTCATATCCCTCTTCATTCGTGGAAACAAAAAGATGTCAGTCACAAGGATTGAGGTCAGGTGAGTAAGGTGCGTGGAACAAGAGAGACATGTTGCTTTTGCCAAAAGCTGGTGCACGGAGATGGCTGTGTGAGCCGGTTCATCGCCAAGGTGGCAAAACCAGTCCCCTATTTGCCTCAAACCAGGATATTTTTGTCGCACACAGTTACACAATCTTTGCAGAATCTCTAAATAAAAAGCTTGATTCATAGTCTGACCTGGTAGAATGAACTCCAAATGCACTAAGCCCTCACATCAGAAAAGCAAATGAATGTCATCTTGATCTTTGATTTCACTTGGCGAGCATTTTGGAGGCAAGGTGACACTGGGATCTTCCTCTGACTTCGCTCATGTTTGCCTTCAGGGTTGTAAGATAGCACCATGTCTCCTCACCACTAATAACCTTGGGAAAAAAACTTTAGGCTGCTACAGAGCTGTTCTTTGAAAGCACAACATGTTGCCATGATCGTGTCCTGGTCGGTCAGAACCTGAGGCCAAATTCCACAGCAGCCCTTCTCAGTCTCAAATTTTACATTAAAATTCACTGAACTGAACCCCACATCGTCCAGATAACTTCCCCTTCTCTACAGTGGTCCATCGGTCAGTCTTTGAGCAAAAAGGCACAAATTTGATCAACATTGTCGATCATTTGGGAAGTTGGTGAACGTCCAGAACGAAATTTGAAGTTTGTCGTCAGTAAGCATTTCACTTTTTTTGAAATGAGAAGACCACTCTTAAATATGAGTTTTTCCCAGAGTGCTATCTTTGTAAGCTGTGTTCAACATCACAACAGTTTCTTTGGCATTTTTCCCAAGCAGTAAACAAAATTTCACAACCACGTTGTCATCACAGAAAGCGAGACTAAAGTGAAACTGCTTCTATGAAATAATTCACTGTGACCAGAGAGAACCTTCCCAAGCAATGCCACTGGGTACTCCCAACTCAGAGCAAGTTGCTCAATGCTTACTTAGCAGAAAAAATGCATACCACGAAAGCTCTGTGTAGTGCAGCTTTTTTCCTTTTTGTTTTTGTTTGGTACCCCATCTTAATTAGACTTAAACAAAAAGTGCTTTGAGTTTATTATGTGCACTGGGTTCATATATGTAAATATCTCTTGCACAGCTAGGTGTTTTAAGTAAGTATAATTTTTCTTGTTTTGAAAGGCAATAAAAATACTTTTATGTATCTGAGATATTATGTAACCATTTAGTTCCTTTATATGTCAGGGTTATTTCAGAAGCACAAAATGTTTAATGAAAACAATTCTGTAGTTTTTAATGTATATTTTTTCATGTATCTGAAGATGTAGAGGAGATAACTATATTTTCTTTTCTTTTTTTAATATATTCTTTAAAAGAAATTCACTAACATTTTAAAGTACATTCTCAGTGCCATAATCTACCCAGTCTGATGAAATGTAAGCATTAATGTATTCTTTACTATTTTTTAAAAAACTATGATCAGTGTGGCTAAAATTTTTATAATGCTAAATGAGAAACACTTTGTTAAGCACATTATATGCAATAATTAATCAGCCTAGCAAACCTTACAAGACATGTTGTTTTGTCCTGGTTTTTGAGATGAGGAAGCTGAGCCTGGGCAGTAAAGCAGCTACTTATGATAGCAGGACTACAAACACAGAAGTGTGCTCTAATTTAACTGTTTCTTAAGAAATTTCACATAAGATTGTTTAGAATTTTAATATGAAAAAAATTACTAAACTGGACTGTACATGGACTTGATGATAAAATAAAAAATAGGCTGAAAACATGCTCTTACTCATTGTGTATTTTTCCCTTCTCTAGAATATTGTTACAGAACTCTGTCACAGCATTCGTACATCAGATTTGGATAAGTGGGAAGAAATTAAAAAACTGAAAGCATCCCTTTGGGCCTTGGTTTGTATTAAACACTTATGTAAGATCTTTGTAATTTAATTTTTCCCCTTTTGTCTCCATTAATATTAAATAAATAAACTGTTTCATATATGGGGCGGGGGGGGCTTCTTCTTGGGCTAATGTTTTAATTAGGGACCAGGATTGTCCCTACCACTTTGTATATTGTTTTTATGCTGAAGAATAAATGGTTTGACTAACACTTTTTATGATTTTAATTTACTTTTTTCAGACAAATGATTTTTTTTGCGGTTTTGTTTTTCAGTTTTTTTCTCTCAACAGATAAGGTTAAATTTATGGTTTAAAATAAGTGACTTTTGGCTGAGCCCTGGTGGCCTAGTGGTTGTGTGCAGGACTGCGGCCCAAAGTATTGACAATTCAAATCCAGCAGCAGCTCTCCAGGAGCAAGGCTGGGTCTCCTACTCCCACCAGGGCAGTGATGCCACACACAAAAGCAAACACAAAATAGTGATTTTTTTTTTTTTTTCCCTTTCAGGGAAACATTGGATCATCAAACTGGGGCCTTAATTTGCTACAAGAAGAAAATGTGATTCCAGACATATTAAAACTTGCCAAACAGTGTGAAGTTCTTTCTGTGAGAGGGTAAGTTGTTTCACCCAGAAAATATATTTTATTTTTCACAAGTTGATGTGAGGGGAGATTTTTTTTCATAGCTCATTGTAGTCCAGTATACTTTAATTCACTGAAAATAGTAATGATACGAAATCATGTTTTCCACAGTGGGTATTTCCATCCCTTGGAGGGCACTGAAACAATGAGGTGGGTGGGGGGGTGCAAAAACAAATATCTACAATAACACACAGTTTGCATGATGTATTATAGTACAAAGATCTTAATTGCCAGGGTGCGGGGTAATTTTTTTTTTTTTTACCCTAAATAGAAGGTGGTAAGACAAAGGAATTTTGCAAACTGAATTGTAGAATTTTAAGTTCATTAAGTAGACATTTTAAGGAACTCTTTGCTGAATATTTTAATTCCATTTTTATTCTTAGAATGTTGAAATTTACCTTGCAAATAGCAGAAGTGTATATATGTGTGTATATGTACTCTAGTTTATCCCAAATTTATGCCAGAAAAGCTTTCATGTTTTTTATATGATTAAGCATGAACTCTTATTATATTTCATTATATTTATGATTTTTTTTATTTTAAAAGTTCTTGAAGTATTTATTGCCACCAATTGGCTTCTCAACCATAGTATTTGTAATATAAATTAAGCAATTTTAATGACTTTTAAATATATATACAAAGCAAATAAATATAGCAAATTCAAGTTGCTTAAAGAGATATCTACTTGGAAATTTACGCTGTCATTATGACATCTTTTCAAATAGGACCTGTGTGTATGTGCTGGGGCTCATAGCTAAAACTAAGCAAGGCTGTGATATTCTCAAATGTCACAGCTGGGACACTGTGAGGCACAGTCGTAAGCACCTGTGGCCAGTGGTTCCAGATGATGTGGAACAGCTCTGTAATGAGCTCTCATCTGTACCAAGCACCCTGAGTTTGAATTCTGAATCTACAAGCTCCAGACATAACAGTGAAAGTGAATTTGTGCCCTCGAGTAAGTAAACTGGCAAGTACACGGAACCCAAATTTGTTTGTCATGCCAAATTTTAAATGTATTTATTTGCTGTTTGCAAACAGTTATTTGACAATAATAGCTTCTACAAGAATGTGTATCTTATGTAGACCAAAACTATAGCTGGCTAACAGCCTATGTGAGTCTCACCCCTTAACTTTTTTTAATCGTTTTATTGGGGGCTCATGCAGCTCTTAACTACAACCCTGACATGTGTCAAGCACGTTGGTACATTTTTACCCTCGTCATTCTCAAACTATTTGCCTTCTACTTGAGCCCTTGGTATCACTCATTTTCCCCTCCCTCTACCCTCCCTCCTTCTTCATAAACCCTTGATAATTTAGAAATTATTATTATATTGTCATGACTGAGACTGTCCGATGACATTTCCCTTCACCCGCTTTTTTGTTGTGCATTCTTCAGGGAGGAGGTTATATATAGATACTTGTAATCAGTCCCCCCTTTCACCCCACCTTCCCTGCCCTCTCACCATTCGTCCTGAGGGGATCATCTGTACTGGATTCCCTGTGTTTCCAGTTCCTGTCTGTACCAGTTTGCATCCTCTGGTCTAGCTGGGTTTATAAGGTAGAACTGGGATCATGATAGTGGGGCAGGGGCGGGCAAAGGGAAGCATTTATGAACTAGAGGAAAGTTGTATGTTTCATTGTTGCTACACTGCATCCTGACTGGTTCGTCTCCTCCCTGGGACCCTGCTGTATTGTAAGGGGATGTCCAGTTGCCTACAAATGAGCTTTGGGTCCCCACTCCACAAGCCCCTTATTCACAATGATAAGATGTTTTGTTCTTGTTGCCTGCTGCCCGATCCCTTTGACGTCTGATGATCCCACAGGCTGGTGTGCTTCTTCTCCCATGTGGGCTTTGTCGCTTCTGAGCCAGATGGCCGCTTGTTTGCCTTCCCCCTTGCTTTCTAAGCAGCATTTTTTGTGTGTGGAAAATCCTATGCTCAGCAATTCTACAAAAAGACATATACGAAAAGAACAGTGTCTCTTTACTGCTTGTCAGAAACGTGACAAATCTAGGAAATAAAACTGTATTCCCCCCCCCCACACACACACACACCTTTACTTATATACTCCTTTGACTCATTTTTTTAGAAGTTGAGATTGTTTAAATATAAGGAACTGCAAAAAATTTGTGGTAAAATTCCATTAAATTTTAATTGTTTTTCTGTGAATTTTTGGTATTGTTAAAGGAAATGATAATCACATGGTCATTTTTGAGAGACACTAATATCAGAAGTTAGTAAAATAGTAAGATTGTTAAAGACAGAAAAACAATGTCAAATTATAACAGCTTGTGTTTAGTGTCCTAAATGTTGCCACTGCTGTGGTTCCAAGTCATAGCAACCCCTTGTACACGAGAATGCGGCCAGCAGGCTCCTCCCGGCACCGGCCTGGCAGTCGTTGTCATGGCGGAGCCCACTGTGTCAATCCGTTTTGTCGAGAGTCTTCTCTGGCTCTCTGATAAACCACATAGGGTGCCATTAGCCACAGACCTGTCTCTCCTATTGACATGTCCAAAGTCAGTGAGAGAAAATCCCGCCGTCCTCACTTCCCTTCTAAGGAGAATACTCGCTGTTCTTCTTCCAAGACAGCTGTGTTTGCTTTTCTGGCAAAGACCACTATTCAAATACATCAGTTATTCTCTGGCCTTCCTTGTTCGTTGTCTGCCTTTCACAGATATTTGAAACTGTTGAAAATACCGTGGCCTGAGTCAAGCTCACGTAAGTCCTCAAAGTGTGGCACCTTTGCTCTTTAAATAGGTCTTATGCAGCAGATATGCTAATTGCAATACTTCCTTTAATTTCCTGACTTCTGCTTACATTAGTGTAGACTGTATATCCAAGTAAAATGGAATTCTTAACAATGTCAATCTTTTCTCCATTTACCATAATGTTGTGTGTTGACCTCGTT
The DNA here is from genome assembly GCA_004026705.1 of Nesogale talazaci. Classification (NCBI taxonomy): domain Eukaryota; kingdom Metazoa; phylum Chordata; class Mammalia; order Afrosoricida; family Tenrecidae; genus Nesogale; species Nesogale talazaci. Next base: position 96,379 of record PVJH01004287.1, read on the forward strand.
TTGATTTGTGTGTGTATTTTCTTTACATTGACTTGTAATCCGTAATGAAGACGGTAGTTATGGTCATTGATGTTTCAAGCCCTTACTTTCAACAGACAGGGTTATTTCCCCGCACATCACAGGTTGTTAACTAGCCATCCTCTACTCCTGATGCCTCTTGTATATAGTCCAGCCTCTTGGATTATTTGCTCAATATATAGACTCAATAAGTATGGTGAAATGATCCACCCCTGACACACATCTTTTCCTATTTTAAAACATGCAGTATTGATCTGTTGGAATGACTATGTATAGACAGTTCTTCAAGGTGAGAGTGTAACTGTATTTCAACAAATCTAAGGTCACTTGAATTATATAGATAAAGTGCCTCAGCTTTTTACGTCATATAAGAAGGATAGTGCTCCATGTGCAGCTAGACGCGAGGCAGATGTGAAATGGACAATGCACCTTAATGTTGACAACATACAGATAGGTGATGTAGTCTTTTCATCCTCTTTCAAAATATATTTAAATTTGTTTATAAGTATTTAACAAAGAAGTAGAAAACAAACTCCTATTACTGTCATTAGCTGAGTTGAATGTTCTATTAGAGTTGGATGATGAATTTAGATGAGTTTCTTAGTTCCAAAGGTAAAAATGGAGAAAAGATTAAAATTGTCAAAGATTTTGTCTTGCTTGCATCTGTAATCAGTAATCATGGAAATAGTCGAGAGACCAGAAGATGAATTGTATTGGGTAAATCTGCTGCACAAGACTCTTTTAAGTGTTGAAAAGAAGGGTGTTGCTTTGAAGATTCAGGTGTGTCTGCCTCAAGCCAGGGTATGTTTAGGCACCTCATATGTATGTGAAAATTGGACATTGAATAAGGAAGACTGCAGAAGAACTCGTGCATTTGAATTATAATGCTGGTAAGGAATATTGAAAGTACCATAGACTGACAAGAGAACCAGTGAGTCTTTCCTGAAAGACATACATCCAGAATGTTCCTTCAAGGCAAAGGATGGCTGGACTTTGTCTTAGACAATTGGGCACGTTATCAGGAAAGACTTGCCCCAGGAGAAGGACATATGGTTTAGTAAAACAGTGAGGGCAGGACAAAGAGGAGGAGCTGTGACAAGGTGGATTGTTCCGGTGGCTGTACTGATGTGCTCAAGCATAAGAGCAATTGTGAGCATGGTACGGGACCCATCAGTATTTCCTTCTGTAATACACGGGGCCACCATGAGTTAGAGCTGACTCCACAGCACATAACAACAACACGAAGACAAAAAAGAGCGATGGTGGTTAGTGGGTTATGCATTAGGCTGCTAACTGCAAAGTTGGCAATTCAGACTAACCAGCCACTCCTTGGCCGGGAAAAAGAAGGAAACTGACTGACTGCTCTCAGAAAGATACTCTCTCAGACTCCTATCGCAGCACTTCTATGGTTGATCGAGTAGGAAGTGGATTTGGTTTCAGGCAAAATGAAAATAAGCATCACTAATTTAAACTTGGCTATTAAGAGTCATAGTTTGGTATCTAGTATGTTTGATTAAGATTGGGAATGCATTTTTCTGAAGATAATTACTCTCTATATAAAATTTAATATATCCTAGCAGGATATTTTGTATTTTTATTAGTTCAAGTTTCAAAATCCAGTATATCTCCATTCAAACTTTTACAGTTCTTTTTTATTAATTTTGTAACACAATTAGAGATTTAGTGAAAAAACTTTTTATTTCCAATAATAGCCTCATTTTTATTTCTTTACAATTGCTGACTTAACTAGAGCCCATACATGAAATGCCAGAGATGTTTGAAAAAGACAAGAGCAAGCACAGTTTCTCTAATACTAATTTCTTACTTCCAGAACCCAGTCCAATCAAGTAAATTCTGACTCTTAGCAAGCCTGTTGGACAGAGTAGAACCATCACATAGAGCCTCCAAGGCTATAAAACCTTTTTTTCCCTCTCATTCAGCCAGAGTCTTACATTTCAAATGTACTTACGTACTGTGGTCTGTGTAGGTTTAGAGAGTCCATTCATTTTTCTCGCGCGCCCCCCCCCCCCAAATGGGATGAGGTGCAGAGGAAGTAAACAACAGAAAAGGAGGTTACAGGGAGTCATGAAAGAGTCCACGTGATGGCCTAAAACGGCAAGGGCCAAAGTGCCACAGGTTGCATTATGGGCCCTTTGTGGGGAATGCTCCCAACCAGGGCCCCTCTCTGCACATTCAGGGCACCCCCGTCTGCTTGTCAATACCTCGCCAAAGGGAGCCTTCTGTATGTGGTCTTCTAAGGCATGTGAATTTCTTCTTCAACTTCTGTGGTACTTTCTTTGCCAATGAATTATATACCTAGCTCTACAAACAAGATCGCTCTCCAAATTAGCGAGTAGCTACATACATTTTGAATACTGAAGTGCTTTTTCTTGCGAGTTTTGATTCTTGAGCAACTTCTGTCCGCATGCCTTGTATATGTAACCCTTCGCCTTCCAGCCCTTGTCCTACCGGGCAGGCGCTCTGTGACTGGCTCTGTTTGCCCTCGCAGGCATGTTCATCATGGAGGATGACCGGCTCGGCAGCAGCTCCACGAGCACGTTCTTCCTGGACATCAACGAGGATGCCGAGCCAGCATTTTATGACCGGCCGGGACCTATCAAGGATAAAAATTCCTTCCCTTTCTTTGCTTCTAGTAAGCTTGTGAAGAACCGCATCTTGAATTCCCTCAGTTTGCCTAATAAAAAGCATCGCAGTAGCAGTGATCCCAAAGGAGGGAAAGTGTCATCTGAGACTAAGACAAGCAGCAGGCGCGTCCGAACCCTCACGGAGCCATCCACCGGGGACTTCAACCACACGGACGACTTCACGCCCATCGCCACAGTACAGAAAACGCTGCAGTTGGAAACCTCATTTGTGGGGAATAAGCACATTGAAGACACTGGTAGCACTCCAAGTATTGGGGAGAATGACTTAAAATTCACCAAGAATCTTGGTACCGAGAATCACAGAGACAACACCAGCCGCGAGAGGTTAGTTGTAGAAAGTTCAACGAGCTCGCACATGAAGATCCGTAGCCAAAGTTTCAACACAGACACCACAACCAGTGGTATAAGTTCCATGAGCTCAAGTCCTTCCCGGGAGACAGTAGGTGTCGATGCCACAACTATGGACACAGACTGTGGAAGTATGAGTACTGTGGTAAGTACTAAAACTGTTAAGACCAGCCACTATCTGACGCCACAGTCTAACCATCTGTCTCTCTCCAAATCCAACTCCGTGTCCCTGGTGCCTCCAGGTTCTTCTCATACACTTCCGAGAAGAGCACAGTCCCTTAAAGCACCCTCTATTGCTACCATTAAGAGCCTAGCAGATTGTAACTTTAGCTACACAAGTTCCAGAGATGCCTTTGGCTACGCCACACTGAAAAGATTACAGCAGCAAAGAATGCACCCATCTTTATCTCATTCCGAAGCCTTGGCGTCGCCAGCCAAAGACGTGCTGTTCACCGACACCATCACCATGAAGGCCCACAGCTTCGAGTCCAGGTTAACGCCCAGCAGGTGAGAGACTGTCCCGTTACAAAGAAAAAGTGATGGCTGTCTTTTCAGAACTTTCACTGTAAAATGTTAGCCAGGTGTTAGGTCTACATGTCTTGACAGAACTGACCTATTAAAATTGTTTACTATGGTAGGTTATAAGCTCCTAGTTACCCGATATGGTTTGAAAAGGATTCTTGCAGCTGCGAGGGGAGGGATAAGAAACTCCTTTAGGCCCTGAAAGGAAACACAGCGGCACTGCAAGGACACACGAGTCACAAGCTTTTTTCTATTTATTTCTCGCTTCTGCAAGGATCGATTTTAAAAAGAAGCATGTCGGGGGAATCAGGAGCTTAAGACCTACAATAACAAACAACCTTTTCAGGTAGGTCAATTTAAGGCCCAAAAGTTGACCTCGTTATTTATTTATTTACGTAAGATAACTAAATATTACAGACACATTTTCAGTTGGTTGTCAGTAGCGATGGTTATTAACTAGGACTTGTTCAGCACTGAACGAATTGCCTGATCCTCAGCATCATTCAGCAGGTGGCCTGTACTTAAAGCTGGGCTCTATTTGAAGACAATAGCAAACTGGTCAAAACAATATCTCTTTAAAGAAGTTGATGCAAACATTTTATTCCTGGACCGAATACTTGCAAATAATTTTTGCTTTTTAATTGTTTGTTTATATAAATATCAGGTCCTTAAGATTTTATAGTACAAAGCAAAGTAATCGGAAGAAGTTAGCTACTGCTCCTGTTATTAGTACTCAACTTTGTGAAGCTTTATTGGTTTTCAATTTATCTGACTGCGGGATAGCCCCAATTTTCAGACCATTGAGCCGTTTTTTGTTTTAAATACTGCAAACACGTTTTGTAGAAGGGATTCTTGGGAGCAGGTAATAAATCTTATCTGGGGATTACAAAATGGTCTAGATTAGGCTGACTGTCTCTTCTACCTGCAGTTTACCAGCTTGGGCATCCTAATCAATGCAGAACAAAGCCAGGCGGATCTCACACAGCTCAGTCTTAAACACCTGTGCAGTAAAGCTCATGGGTTTTATTCTGCCAGAAACCATAAGAAGCAGCAGTACACTAGCCCAGTAACAAAAACCGAAGTGTCCTTAATGCTGAACCATCCGTTTGGCTTTATTTTATCTCACTGAAGATAATATTGAGCTCTCAGAGAAGAGTTCAATAGACCATAGACTGCTTTCTCTTTGAACTGATAGAAGCACAGAGAAAGCATGGGGCCATTGAGAGTCAGAAGACTGACTCGGAAAGACGGTTACCCTGCATCGCTCATTCCATCAGCTTTGTGGCTCTTTAGGGTCTTATATTCTGTATTTTTTGTTACAAGAGAAGGTTTTTGTTACAAGAAGGTTATTTGAAAATTCTCCTGGAGAATCACTAAGCATTATAAATTATGAGTAGATGTCTTTGATTTCTTAGAAAAGCTAACGCAAAATGAATTCTAGAGAAACAAAAATAACTTCTGCAAGACATGAAAGTACAACAAAATACTTGTTTTTATCAAATTTATCCTTCAAAATGTATTTTGTATCTACTGTAAGGAGCCCTGGTCCCAAGAGGTTAAACACTCGGTTGCTAGCCAAAAGCTTACTGGTTTGAACCTCTCAGCACGTCTGCAGGGGTGAAGAGTGTAGGATTCTGCCTCCTTCAAGATCTACAGCCAGGGACAGGTCTGGGCCGTTCTGTCCTGTGGGGTTACTGTGAGGTGGCACCAGCCTGAAGGCGGCATGTGTGTGCACGTGGGTACCCGGTGTCCATGGAGGACACGGAGAACGGGTATGTTGGTATTAGCCTTCTTGTTTTTGTTCCGGTTCTTTGGCTAGTTCCAATAAAATGAAAGTGAGTTTACTTGAAAGCTAGTTCCAATAAAATGAAAGTGAGTTTACTTGAAAAGGATGATGTGTAAGTTAGGCGAAGAAATTTTTGTTTTTCCTTTTCTTTAACTTAAAATATCAAAAGTAGACATTGAGAACCGTGACAGGTATAGTATGAATTCATCAGTCTTATAGATCAAATCCCACTGGGATTCTCTTCTTGGTTAACACTGGACCTAGGAATCTTGAATCTGAGTTCTTTTCCTGGACTTGAAGGATGAGCGTAATCAGAGTCTTTTGATCCTTAATTGAAGGTTAGACTGAATCAGTCGGGGAATGTTTTTTGTTGTTTAAGCAAAAAAAGTCCTCCTCCTCTTTTTTTTAAGACATAGAAAAGAAGATCACTATAGGAATTCAGTGTGTAGAGTACATACAGCTAGAGGAACTCTTGTTACAGTTGCATTGGGCAGGACTGGCTTCAGTAATTCCTCTCTCTATTCCAGTAGACCTTCTTGCGTCATATAAAGTCAGCTATAGCAGAACCATTAGAAAACTATTGTCTTACTCTACAAATTCTTCTCAAATTCTTCAACACACGCACACAGAAGCAACAATTTATTAGATTTATTTATGCCTGTTGATCATTGTGCACTCTAAAATTAGTTGCTATGACATTGGTGATAAAAATTGCCTTGGGCCTCTGATTTTAAGTCCCCAAATGCATTCCACAAACTGAAAAATACGACTTCTAGGATGTTCGTAACTTCCTCTGTGACTGAATGGGTTGATTCTGGATTCAGATTCTTATTTGGCCTTTGACTAACAGTTCCATGAGCAAGTGAGGTCAGTGGGTGGTGCACAGATGCTCAGCCAGGAGAAAAGCAGGAGGGAAGCTTTTGCCCCGGTTACAGAAAGCAAAGCGAAACTCACTGCCACCGAGTCAGCGCTGACTCGTGACTACCCCTTTGGGTGTCTGAGATGGTAACTGTTCGCAGGAGGGGAAACTCCAGTCTTTCTCCCTCAGAGCTGCTGCTGGTCACGCCCAACACACACACACACACACACACACACCCCAGCTGCTGTGCAGGAGAAAGAAGAGGCTTTGTCCTCGTGTAAAAACTGACAGTCTCAGAAACCGACTGAAGCAGGTCCACTGTCCCATAGCTTCGTGGCCCTTTCTTCGCACTCTCAATGAGAATGCCATGGGCCTAGTGAATGTGCGTTTGTACCACAGCCTCCGCTCTAAGCCTTATCTTAATGCTGCAAAATAAACTTAGAGCACAATGATCATTTTGTTTCCACTTTCGTTAAAGTTAGGAATGAAGCATTTTATATATTTTTTCAGGAATAAACTATTTTAAGATGCATCTTACAGAACTGTCTTATTTCAATATAGAACTATTAATTTTAGTACATTGTAAATGATAAAACTTTTCAAATACATAGAGATATTCAACTGGCATAGTGCCCAGAACTACATAAAGCAGATGGCCAGTAAACATTTTAGGATATCTTGAGACAGAACAAGAATTTTTGTGAGTAAATTATAACTTTTGTAAATATTAGTATATCGTGTTTATTATGGCATCACTGTCAACTACATTGAGGAAATGGTCCTTCTGGTAGGGCTATTGTAATAATTGTTTCTAAAGTTAATCCATTCTGTTATACTGTCTCCAATGTAACACAAATCTTAAGCTGATAATGAAAGCATTAGAGGAATTATCGCCTAACAAGTAGTTGATCTTATTTTATACATAAAACATTAAATAAAGTTAATAGATGTGTTATTGACTATATGACAACAAATCTAACAGTTTCAAGTAATTCTGAAGTTAGTACTTGGATCATACCTTTGACTTCTGAGGTCAGTTTTTTTTATTTCTTCCAAAGGTTGAAAGTTGCCATGTTAATGAGGTAGATTAAAACTACTTCTTATCTTAAAATTCCAGTGTCCACCTTTCAGCCAATACTTTGGAAACCTTAACAGTTGTTTTGTGGTAGCATTAAAAACTATTGAGATAACCTTTTGCATATCAATCTTTAATAGTAAGATATTTTAATTGCAGGTACTACAGTAGGACATAATTTCTTTACATGATTGTCAAAGAGCAGAATTACCCAGGTCAGGTTGAAATAAAAATTGGTGAGCTTTTATTGAGAGTCGAGGCAGTTTGCAAAGTGGGAATCATAAGGTCCAGAGGATTCTGGACTAGGTGATCCCAGGAGGAAATGGTTCAGGGAGTTTAGAGGCAGCTTCATCCAAAATGTAGTGACTGGTTGACATGGAGGTAATCATGGTAAAAATGGCTGCAGGTACATCTGACTGTCAGATTACGCATATATGTTTCTCGAGTTCTGCTTTGTTTCTTAAATTGCAAAATAACCATTCTTTTGAGTATGTCCAGCTATGAAACAGAAGCCCCTCCTTGCATGCCTGCAGGGAGAATGTGCACAGAACTACCATGTGCATAAACATCTGTGTGAACAACTGCTTTGGACCTTGCTTCCGAAGTAGAAAGGAAACACCCTGAAGCAAACAATTTTGTCTTTCTTTAAAGTTGTTTACCTAATGATTTTTCTCAGGGGATAAGAATGATAGGCTACACTCCCCCTGCAGAGATTACTTTTGAGTTAAACAGAGTTTTCACCAAACTCAGACCTTAGCTTAGCTACCAGTTCATGTCAGGAGTCCCAGATTAATTTGGGTATGCATCCTCGTGGTATGTTAAAAATTAAGAAACTAATGCAAGCATTTGTTTTGTGTGTGTGGTGTTTTAGGTTCATGAAAGCTTTAAGTTATGCTTCGTTAGATAAAGAAGATTTATTAAGTCCTATTAATCAAAACACCCTACAACGGTCCTCCTCGGTGAGGTCCATGGTGTCCAGTGCTGCATATGGTAGCTCGGATGACTATATTGGTCTTGCTCTTCCAGTTGACATCAATGATATATTCCAGGTTTGTCTTTTCTTGTTGTTTTTCATATTGTCTAGATGCTAGAAGTGAAAATTTAATAAGTATCTTGTTTCATTTTTTTTATTCCTATCTAGAAATACCTAACTAACCTTGTTAGCTATCTGTGACTGTTTATTGCATTTTAATTCTTGGATATGTTTATATTGAATAAAGTAGCTGCATGTAAGGCTCAATCTTTATGGTAGCGCTGACCTAAAAAGACACCCAATCACAGACCCTTAAATTGCATATAGTACTAAAGAATATGCACTGCCTAAGCATTTAATGTCCATTTAACTTACCAAGAATGCAATAAAGGCTGAGTAATTTCTTCAAGTTTTGGTAATTTAAACTTCTTTAGTAAACTTTCATTATAAATTGTATGCTTTAGTTCTGTTTAAATTGTATTTTATTAAATTTTGTTGGTATTTATAATGTGGACTTTTTAATAAGAACTTATTATAATTTCCTATTTAGGTAAAGGACATTCCCTATTTTCAGACAAAAAATCTATCCCCCCAAGATGATCGAGCTTCGAGAGTGTTTGCCCATGACACAGGAGGTAATGCAGGGCCTTTCTTCTCCAGAAAGGTCTCTCATGGTGGGTGGGGGGCGGGAGGGGGGCGGAGAGAGAGAATAGGACTCTTGGTTCTTTCTAGTTGGAGGAAACTAAAAATTCAGACTTACCTTTTCATCAACTTGAAAATGATACCAAGATAGTATTGAGATGCTTTCTGTCAAACGGCAGCAAATGCACGTAAAGGACTTAAGAAATTTCTCATGAAGACAAAAACCGGATCAGTTGCTCCAAGTTTTAGGCAGTAGTATGGGGAACATTTGTAATATTAATTCTCACGGGTCTAGGACACAAAAATTTCTTTAGGGTAAGGAGATCTAAATGTTCTTAAAATATTATCTCATTATACATTTTAGTATTTTATGAAAATATGCATAAAAACCATAGGCTTTATAGATTTGTAAATTTTTTTGTTTAAGTGGTTGTACAATGAGAATCACTACTTTTTTTTCAAGAAAATACTGAGAATGATTGAAATGAGCCTTAAGTATATATAAATGAGACTTTTCTGTTTTGTATCAGGTCACTTTAACGTAATATAATTAGAGCTACTGATTTCATGTTCATTTAAAGCAATTTTTTTTCTCCAGGTAAAGTTAAATTTTTGTGCCCTAAAAGGAATTCTAGTTTTATTTTCTAAATAATTTAATTTTTTATTTTTATCAAGTTAAGGTACTTTAAAAGATAGTTATATTACTGACAACTATCTTTCTCGCCTTGTTTTTATATTTACTTATGCACAGGTCTTCCATCTGGAACAGGGGGCCTTGTAAAAAATTCATTCCACTTGCTGCGGCAGCAGATGAGTCTTACAGAAATAATGAATTCCATCCATTCAGATGCTTCTCTGTTTTTAGAAAGTACTGAAGACACGGGATTACAGGAACACACAGACGATAACTGCCTTTATTGTGTCTGTATTGAAATTCTAGGTTTCCAACCCAGTAACCAACTAAGTGCAATATGTAGTCATTCGGGTAAGTGGCTGTGCACTTCCAGGGAAATCCACCTGACTTTGAATCAGCAGCAATCACAGGTCACCTGTCACCCACCTTGCTGATCGGGACTCTGTCTCCATTTCACTACCTCTGCTGAGTCTAAAATGGCATAGTCATCCCTTAGCAGGTTGTTCAATGTTAACTTTAGTTTTCAAATTGTTTCTGGAACTCTTAAGATTCTTAAAAGTCAGGTACAATGTTTGAGTAGCATATTTTACTTGTCAGTGCCTGACAAATACATACTTTCCTTATGTCTAAAATGTTTGAACTGCGCAGAATTTACAGATACCATTTTTCAAGGGATCTCATTTCCCACTTTCCGCTTAATAGTTAAACAGTACTTTAGGAAAACACTCGCAGTAAGATGAGATGCTGATATATTTCTATTTTATGGAAACCAAGATAGGGAGAAGTAGTTAGTACACACTGACCCTGGTTTCGTTTCTGGACTTTTGAACATAGAACTTTTCGCTTCTTATTCTGAAAGTGTACTTTGGCATAAATGTCAAGAAAAACAGAATCCAGCCTTCTCGCTGAGTAAATGCTGTTGTTTTCTAAATCTTTTTCCTAAATAAGATGAAAGCTTTATGTAATTTCCAAAATTTCTTAGAGCCCTGAGAGAGTGTGATTCTGTAGACTGTCCAGCAGTCAGTCTTGTGTCCTAAACGGGTAACCAGTGTCTTCCTGGTTGACATTTGTCATTGTCACCCCTGAGAGTATACTTACTCAGAAACATTCTCAATCAAAAAGGTTGAGCAGCACAAATACGTTCCAACCAAGAGTAGTACCTTAGCATGGGTAATCAAGTAAGTTTGATTTTCAGATAGATTGAGCACTAGACTCTATAACAATGACTTTGATTAAGGAGTTTTGATGTATTAAATGTGATCATATATATGTACTTAAATAGAAAATGCAAGTCTTAGAATAGAACAATACATAGAATTTAATCCCACCAAGAAGAGCAAGAAAGAAAATATACAAGTTAGCAAAAGATCTCAACTTACACACACACACACATCTATCTTATCAGAGTATTTACCCATGGAAAGATGGATTTATTTAAAGGAGAAATGGGAATAGAATAAGTAACTAAGGTAACTTTACTATATATACATCTATATTTGATTTTGTAAGATAATCTCTTTCATACATTAATTTTGTAGTTTGAGAAAGTTAAGTTTTATAAACATCTTTAGAATGTAATATTTCACTATCTGAGGTGTCATTCTCAGCGATTTGAATTTACATGGGAAATATTCATTATGAAAAATTAATGGAAATCATGAAAAGAGATTTCAAGAAGCATCTCTAATGTATAATGCAAGCATAAGAATTAAACATTGTAATAGTAATTTAAATGAATATGTATTTTTACTTGTAGACCTTCAAGACATTCCTTACTCTGACTGGTGTGAGCAGACCATCCCTAACCCCTTGGAAGGGACTCCCTCTAAGTTTTCAGGGGTTTCTGGGTGCAGTGACGGGGCGTCTCAGGAAGGCTCCGCCAGCAGCACCAAAAGCACAGAGTTGCTCCTTGGTAAGTTTTCAGATTCAAATCAAATCATAATAAATGAAGCTGTCCTTAAAAGTTTTATAGATATTAATATCTTAAAAGCTGTCAGAGTTGTGGCAAGCCAATTTTAGTGGAGTATATTTTTGCAGACTTAAATAATTTAACTGGATCAGAGGTTACCATCACTCTGAGCTGTAAGCTGTCATTAGAGTTTTGTTCCCAAAATGACTTGTTAGGTCTTGAGGTGCAGTCGGAAAGCAAATCCTATGAGTCATCATAATGCCCTGCTGTGATACAGAGGAAGTGCTTGACACTGACTTTTTCCCCAGGTGTGAAAACTATTCCAGATGATACACCAATGTGCCGTATCCTGCTTCGAAAAGAAGTTCTAAGACTAGTCGTTAATTTGAGTAGTTCAGTTTCAACTAAATGTCATGAAACTGGACTTTTAACGTGAGTATTTTTTCTGCCTGATGGTGAAAAGTGATATTTGATATACTTCAAAAAAGGTGGACTAATTTACTTCCATCAGTAGTTACTGTTTACATACCTATGGCTGGATTTCCTTCATATATTTCAATGAAAACATGACAACATGTTGAATGTAAGAGAGAGGAGCATCCAGCCATTTCTGTGGAGCCTGCCCCCACCACTGAATCCAGTTTTTGTCCCAGCCAAAAACTGTGGTTGGAAGTATTTAAACATATACAGGAAAATTTCAGTGAAAGATACGAATAATTTCAATCTAATTTTATTTTTTTGTTTGCTTTTTGTTTTGTTTTTTACTTAAGTTTAATTTTTAAAACTAATTCCTGTTTTCAAACAATTTTGAAAATATCTGAATGGATTGATAACTAAATTTTTATTTTCTCATGCTGGCAAGAAAGATTATTTCTCTTTCCAGGAAACAGATCAGTTTAGTTTATAAAGAAATAACCCCAAACTTAAAATAATCTAAGTGGAAAGTGGGAATTGTTAATACATTTTTATACCATCCCTCATACAGATTATAATCAGAAAATAGAAGGAACACTACTTTAAAACTGGGATGATGCTTTGGAAAGAAAATAGGTATACCTTGAGTATACATTTCACCACTTTTCTTTCACTTCAGAATTAAGGAGAAGTATCCACAAACATTTGATGACATATGCCTGTACTCAGAGGTGTCCCACTTGCTGTCGCACTGCACCTTCCGACTTCAGTGCCGGAGGTTTATACAGGAGTTATTTCAAGATGTACAGTTTTTACAGGTAAGTCAATTTGTACTTCTGGGATTTGTCTTGCAAAGGAAAAGAGCGATTGTGTTGATTCACGTGCATCACGAGTATTGATGCGCTCCCTCTTCTTTTCTAGATGCACGAAGAAGCTGAGGCTGTGTTGGCAACACCATCCAAGCAGTCCATAGTGGATACATCTGCTGAATCCTGACCTCATGGTAGTGATGTCTTGGTAGAGCTGACATACTAATACTCGTAGATTTCCTAAAAACCTCAGAAGTGTGGACTGACTGGGCAGCAGAGACCGGAGCATGCTCTGCGCTCTTCCAGCGATGGATGACTGGTACCCGAGCAGTGGCACTGCTGACCCCCCACCCAAAAGACTTCCTGCTCTGCCCCCAACGAGCCCGTGGGGTGGGGGCCCTGCTCCTTGTTCGTGACCACAGTTTTCCCACCCAATGTGTGCAAGAGCCAAGCACTGAGTACCGATGCAGCCATCCTATTTGTTTTCCTTTTAAGAGTTGGAAACCGTGGATCAACCGTAGGATATGCAGAGGCACCTCCCCCAGTTCATGTCTGGACTCTGGGTTAAGGTCACTGTAAAGACGCCTTGATCATTGACCCACCCGCGCACACCAGGACTTCGTGTCTCGGAGGCTGCAGCCCCTTGCGCTGCAGGGTGTTCTCTCCCTGCTGCTGTTCCAAGGGGAAACTTGGCCTGGACCGCCTCTCTTCATGTTGCTAACACTACTTCAGAGGTTTGGAACCTCAAAGCAAAAGAGCCTCAACAAGCCAGGACTTCTAAGTTATTTTTGTACGTGATAGGATTGCATTAAGGTTCTTACTTGTTTTCCATCTCTTCAGCTTTGTTGCAGTGTAATAGAGTAGGCTATGTGAACCTTAGATTAAGGCTTTTCATGACAGTTCCTGACTAAAATCAGAAAGCCATGTTAGAGTCCATTCACAGAAGGCCTGGTTTTCCGTGAACATCTGTTTGCCTCAGCCTCCCATGTTATTGCCGAGGAGGGGCACCGGAGCAAGTACCGTTCCTCTAGACCCATGCAAAAGCGAGCATCAGCTAAAACGCTGGCTCGCCTGAGGAAAAGGTAAGTTTGCCTACAATCTTCCAAGGGAAATATTACACATTCCAAGGGAAAACTAAGAGCCATATTTCTTTTTTGTTAAGGTACCAAAACTGGTTATTAAATTTAAAAATTGTAGTGAAAAGCCTTAAGCCCCAAATTTTAAAGCAGCAGTAATTTAATTTTATACCAGTAATGTTGTTTTGCACAAATTAAATGCAGTGATAGGTGAGTTTATGAGTATAGTAATTGCCTTTATCACTTTTGTGAAATTGTTGAGTCGATGAGGGCAAGGTTATTTTTGTTTTGCTTTACTTTGTATATGTCTAAAGATATTTGGAAATTTTTACAGGAATTAAACATATATGCAAATTTGTATATAAAAGCATGGCCGTCATTAGAATGCTTGTAAATGAAAGGAGTATCTTTTTCGAGATCCTTATATAAGTAGAAAATATACAGCTGGACTGAGTAGAACCATCTTTTAATTCATTTGTGTCTCCCAATTAATTGTTTCACAATCCTTCATCGGCTTTGTCCCAGGTCAGGCCCCTGGTGACTGTTTGCCTACCTTGCAGATCCTCGTCGGAGTGGGTTTGTTCTTTGAGATCTCTGTAAAAGAACCCTGTGAAAAGAAAGCTTAACTCACAGAGATACGTTTTTGTTTTTTTCTTTTTAATTTGCTGCCACTGAAAGTTCCTGTTGAAGTGAAGCATTTCTTCTCACTTCCGAGCACCTCTTTGGCTGCACATCAGTGACTGGTTCTCCTGTGCACTGCGCAGCAGCTTCCATTGCAGCAGGCGATAAGGGCTGTGAGCTGCGGCTTCTCTTAAAAAGTGCTTCTTGACATTTGTCCTCATAAAGCCCCATGGAAGATAAAACATATTTCTCAACGTCAGTGTATGGCTCACCCCAAGTGTTCGTGTAAATGGCTCACCCCAAGTGTTCGTGTAAATGTCAGTAGTACTTTTAAGAAGAGCATTGCCCATCACATTGGTCTTTGGTCTTGGGTACTTAAAACTGCCTTTACAGAGAACCAAATGTCAGAGATACCAGACCAAATAGTGGTTAAAAAAACCCAAAGGAAGTAACAGGATAATCGTACTCACAGTGGGATTAATAATTTTTAGACATTTGTTTTAAACACTACCTCAGTTAGCAGAGTCTGGAATCTGTGCTTAATCTCTCTACATTAGTCAGTCGTTTGTGGACAGCACCACCCCATCCTTGTACTCCACCTGTCTTCCTTCCTGAAATTAGGATGTAGTTACTATTAGCTTGAAAGCTTTTTGATGGTTCCTTTGAAAGACCTCGTTCCATCATATCTGCCTTTAGCATTAAGCTTGGGGAGACCCTGAGAACTTTGTGATTTGATTCTAGTAAACTAAAAACAAAACAAAACAAAAAAGGTCTGTATTGAAATTTATAGTGCTATTTGGTTTATCCTTGATTTTCCTGACAGGCTTAATATGTTTTCTTTGAGTACTTGTTTATATAAAAGTAGACCTTTAGAATGAAAAATGCTCCAATGCCGTGCCAAGCTATTAAATTAGATGATTAAAAATATTCAGTTATAGCAGAAAGTATTAGGAATGCTGTCAGTGGTAATAGAACTCATTGAGAAAGTCATCTATAAGTAAATAGATACTATCAGGCTGTAGAATTCCAAAATAATGTCAATATTGTAGTTTTCCAAGATTTTAGAATTAAACTTAGTCTATATAAATATGTTCTGTGGGTAATTATTGCTGAATTTGGAGGAATTTGGGCAGTTGTGCTGGTTGTAAACTGTGAATTTCTACTTGTGAAGTGCATTGTCATTTCTATTTGAATTTTTCTTTTCAAGAACAGATTTCAGCTCATATACTAGGTAAATACTGACAAGTTAGAAAATTAGAAATGTAGTATTTATAACAATATGGTCTAAAATTTCTTATCCTTTTATTGCCTGTTCTACTTTAGGTCGCCTTGGGGGAAGGGGTCTTTGCCCAGTGAACAGTTTTCTGACATGACTTGGTAGTATTAAAGACAATCTGTATGTCCTCAGAGGCTCTGTGGAGGTGGACACCTTCCCACACCCATTCCTCTGAGTGTGGACAGGTCCTTCGGCGGTGGAGACCCGTCAGACTGAGTTGTCCTCGGCAGGTCACCATGGCGAAGTTCTCCACAGTGAGTGAGGTAGCGGTGACCCCTTAGCATTGTCTACTGCTGTTCATATGCAATTCAGTCTCACTCCATTTGGATGAAGCACACAGATCATTAAGCAATAAAAACAGTTAAATGTTCTGTCATTCAAATTACAACTGCAGTTATTTTTGCATGGGAGGTGTGAGGAGCTACATTTTGAGTGCAGATTCGCTTTGTACATTACCTTGGGACGTTTCCTCTGCAAGTCAGCTTGCGGTTTCCCCAGTCCTTTTGCCTCCAGTTTTTCCTCAAACCCACAGTTCATTAAAACGTAAGAAAAAGAAACTGGAGGCTTGGTTTTGAGAGGCTTCATGAGAAGAGCTGTTTAGAATTGAAGACATTTCATAGTTTCCACAGTGGGCATTGGGGAAAGGTCGACCGCATGCATCTCCCCGCTCATAAAGCATACAAAGTACGTTCGCGTTGGCAAACGCTGCTGCTCCTCTGAGCAGGCGGTCATGGAAAAGCAGCCATGCCGCGGGAGACCCCTGAGGTCAGGGAGGCTGCCTCCCGGGGTCTTTTCTATCCAGAGGAGGCTGAGGGACTTGCCCACGTGTGGGCTTGGCCCCGGGGAAAGCAGTGCCACAGCATGCCTGCAGTGCACATACATGTCCTTCAGCCTTGGTTTAAACCGTTGCACTTGAGAGAGCATGTCTGTATGTCCCTGAAAACTGACCTTGCAATTTTGCCACTAAATTGGTTGATTTAGCACATTATGCAAATTCGTGGGTTAGGGGTTGGGGAGGGGTGGGGTGTTAAAATAAAATTCATAGACAGTAGTTGAAAATGTTTCGTTACTGGACTGCCCCAAACCCTCGAGCTGCGTTGTAAAAGACAAACAAACGGTGTAAATGCATTCTGAGGGTGGGAAGGGGTTCTGAAAAGAATTTGACTTCTGGCTCCCTGACCACATGATTTTCTTTTTCTTTTTTTTAAAAAAAATTTAGTAACGCTGCTACATATTTGGAGGTTCTGGTGTATCTAGGTCACTGAAGAGACATTGAAATCTGATTTATATTGTAAAACTGTAACATAGAAAGAAAAAAGTATTTATATATTTTCCGTAAGACTATTTCCTTGAGTTGTGTATAATTTAAATAAGATTTGTCCCGAAATGGTTTTGCTCACCTTGATTTTTTTTTTCTTTTTGTGATTTTCTTGTTTTGTACAAGGTGTACAGTTTATGTCAAGGGCATTAAAAGCCTCCTGAAGCATAATCTTATCAAAGGGATTCATTGTTAATAAAATGTACTTAAAATTCTTAAACCTGTGCTGTTGCTTTTATTTAAAGACTTAAAACCAATCCGTGGCTATGTGACCTGGATCCGTTCAGATGCTGACACATGTGACGCCCAAGAAAGGAGAACCATAAGCAGCAAGGCAGGCCGAGAAGGTTCTCGTTCAGTGACACGAATGGGGACCCTGCTGACTGTTTTCAGAGGACTCTAATATAAGGGAAGCAAGCTTGTTCACAGATACTTATCTCAAATCATTATTATGTGTTTGGAGAAATAGAGCTTTCTTTAGACTGTACAGCAGACTGTACAGCTCTGACTCTTTTGGGGGGGATATACTGTAATAAGGCAAGTGATGACAAAGAGGAGGACTCTGTCTTAATCATTTAACTGGCCTGATTAGAAAAGCTCACCCACAGCCACCTAGTGGCAGAAGCAAATAGCACAAGCAAAGTAACAGGCTTCGAAAATAAAACAGTGTCAAAGCTAGTGGTAAATATCCCTCACTTTAAGAATAGTTATTTCGAATAACTCGTTACCTCTCTATATGTCATTGTTCCCATTAGCTCCCACATTATGTGTTCATTGTTCAACAAAATATAAATGAGCTTCAAATAAACTTTCAAAGACTCATTTTGCTGCTGATCATTGAGAATCATAGCTGTCCTTTCTAAAGGTTACTTTGTTTTTAATTATGAAAGACATACATAAATATTGCTATGTAAAATATTCAAAAATGAAAGAAGTGTTGATTTTTAAAAGTGAAAAAAGTACACCATCCCTCTGCCAAAGAATTGTGTGCTCCACTTTACGTCACCTCAAAATAACATTTGGGGTATCCTCAAGGAGCTTAAATTATGTTCCTTTTAAGTGTCCCTTTAAACAGGACTTGGGGTCAAGGTGCCACAATCATGGGGTAAAGTTTCCCAATGAAAGTTATCATAGCATAGCCCTGGCTACTCTCAATTGAGCAAGTCTTAATGGATTATATAATTCCTTGATGTACATTTCCTGCCATATTGCTCACTAAAGTAGTTTTCAATAAAATTTTCTGCATGACAGTTGTGAACAATCTGTGTCCTTCAAGAAAGTCATCTTTTTATCAAAGTTCTGTATTTCACTTACTATAAAAGACTAGTTGACATTCCACCATCTCAAGAGGTAGCATAAGATCGAGAACCAGTGATAAGGAGCCCAAGATGCACTGAAGATGGTGAAAACTAAGGCTGCAGGAATTGATGGAATAGCAACTGAAATGCGTGAACCAGCTGATGAACCACCGAAGGGAGGAAACTCATGATGCCAAGGAACTCGGAAGACAGTTGCCTGGCCAACTTTCTGACAGAGATGGTTATTTTCCTTCTAAGGAAAGATGACCCTTAACGTTCAGCATCATCAATATCACATACAAAAAAACATTTTCTAAGTATCATTCAGTAATGGTTGAAGTATTATATTGACAGGGTGATACCAGAAAGTCAACTGGTTCCAAAGAGGGCATCACAAGGGATATCATTGATATCAGATGGATCTTGACTGAAACCAGCATGCCAGGAAGATGTTTACTTATGTTTTATTGACTATGCTAAGATACTTGATTGTGTGGTTCATAGCAAAGAATAGATAGCTTTGAAAAGAATCAAAATTCCAGAACAATTGTGCTCATTCAAAACCTGGACATGGACCAAGAGACAATTGTTTTAACAGACCAAGGGAACATGGCATGGTTGAGAATCCGGAAAGATGTGTGCCAGGACTTTTCAACTTGTTTAATCTGTACACTGAGCAAATAATCCAAGAACCTGGGCTATACAAAAATGAACTTGACATCTCAGGATTATAGGAAGTCTTTTATTACAGCTCTGCAACAAACAAAATGTGACTAAAGTTTTTGTGCAATATTTTTAAAAGACTTATTTACACAACTCATCTTTTTCACTGGCATTTCTGCCTACACATTTTAACTGAAAAAATAGAACTTTTTTGTTTAAAAAAATATATAAATAGGGTAATTGCTGACTACCAGCTCCAAAAGCTGCTTCAGACTGGCATTCGACTAGTGTAATCATGTAGACACAGAAAGCACAGCATCTTGTTCAGCCAAAAGGCTTATGGGTAGGGGGAGAGCTGGATGAACCTAAACAGAAGCACCGTGGGTCAATTTAAGCTCGTAAGAAGTCCTGGTGGTACCCTGGGTAAGTGCTCAGCTTCCAGTCAGAAGGCTGGTGGCACTTTGAACTCAACTAGGCGCTTAGGGAGCCAGATCATGGCAATCTGCTTCTGTCGAGGCTTGTAGCCCTGGAGACCTTTAGGGGACAGTTCCACTGTATCCTATAGTGTTGCTACCAGCTGATGTGTTCGTCCCAGTAGACGAGAGAAACAAACTTCATGCATATGCATGTAAGGGAGAGGTTTATATATACAAGAGCAATCAAACACTGAGAAAACATCCCAGTTCAGTCCAAGGTCATAAGTCTGATAATAGCCCATATGTCTGATACCAATCTATAAGTCCAGAATCCCAAAGCACATGCAATGACACCAAGACAAACACAGGCCAGTGGGTGCAGAGATCTCATTGGCTATCTCCAGATTGACAGACTAGACCGCACCCCTACATTCTTAAGCCTCAAATTGACACCAGATTAGGTGACTGTCACAGTTGGAGTCCACTCAATAGCAATAGGATTATTTAGGCCAGTTGATTTTGAGGAGGATGTGAATGCTGCCTGTTCTTTCTCTATAACCGTAAGGCGCAAGCATAGGCTGAGTAATTTCAACCACCACGTTGAATGCAGCTGCCAAACCCTATTCGTGCTGGTTCAGAACGATGATGGGCTTGCCAGGTGGAGGGAAGAGAAAGAAATTGATTCTTATCAAATGTGTTAGTCCAGGTAGACTAGAGAAATTCATAAACATGCATATGTAGATAAGGGAGAGGTTTATATACAAGAGCAATGGGACATTGAGAAAGCATCCCAACCCAGTCCAGCCCAAGGTCATAAGTTCGATATTAGCCCATATGTTAAAAACCAGTCTATACAGTCTCTTCCTGACTTACAAAGCACATGCAATGGCAGCAGGACAATCACAGGCCAGTGAGTGCAGAGTCCCATGTATCCCACAGGAGTAGAAGCATCCTGATGCTGGCAGGGATCCCCTCATGTCTCCTCATTTTCAGGGCTCAGGGTCCATCAGCAGTGGGCATGGGCGGTAGAAGCATCTCTGTGCTGGCAGGGGTCTTTGTGACTTTTCCAGCTTCAGAGGTCTGGTTCCATCAGGGTAAGGCTGTGTGGCTTCTCCTCCAGCTCCTCCAGATCCTCAGATGCTGCCATCTTGTCTTGTCAGTCCAGCATCTCCCAACAACTGGGGAGATGGTCTCTTATCTCCACGAGGGAAAATCGTACTACTTCCCAGAATTCTCAGAGAAAGCCTGGCCCACACAGAGGCTCATTGGCCATCTCCAGATTGACAGGCTAGATTCCACTGCTACATTCCCAATCATGAAATTGACACGAGTACATGACTGCCACATCAAACATCTGTTACATGCAAGGTGCTTTGTGAATACTGTTTTGCAGGAGATAAGGCTGCTCCGGAGTCCAAGGAAACTCCCATTCCATATAACTATATAGCTAAATGATAACCACGAGGCCTTGTTTTGTTATTTTAGCATAATAGGAAGACATGAGGCAATGGCGGTGTAAACCTTGACCCAGACAATGAATTGCAGAGTTCAAAGGATGCTAAGTAAAAGCAGCTTGGTGCTACATGATTCTGGGGAAGCTGAGGAATCCCCAAGAGAAATGGCATTATGAGCTGGAGTATTTGACCTTTTCTATCCTGGGGTAGTCATCAAAAATGACGGCAGAAGACTGGCGACTAGGCAGCAGGAGCGTGATCCGTTTTGACAGAAAGGAGTTCCCCGCCAATCCAGTTACTGCACTGTGCGACGAATCGCTGGCCTTTTACCCAGTCACAGGTACCCCTTACCTTGTAGCCCTTCCCCAAGGCGCTCATTCTTTGACGTTGGTGAGCACCACCTGCTTCATTTGCAAACATTAAGGAGGACTCTCCAGGAGCCCCCTGGCCATCGTGGGTCACATACACGTGGTGCTGCTAACCAGAAGCTCATCAGATCTAATCCCCCATGGGCTCCTCAGAAGAAAAAGGAGACTTTCCTACTTCGGTAAAAATTGACTATCTTGGCAACCCACAGGAGTCGTTCTACGTCTGATAGGGTCTCTAGGGGTCAGAGTTGACTTGATAACAGGAATCTGATTTTGAGAGAGAGAGAGAGAGGACTTTCATTAAAGCTGCTCAGAACTAATGGCATTGCTCATTTAGGATTCACGAATACCCATTCTACGGCCCCATTTAATAAACCATAATACCCGGTTCAAATCCAGCAGCAGCTCTCCAGGAGCAAGGCTGGGCCTCCTACTCCCACCACAGGGCAGTGATCCCCCCCCCCCCAAAAAAAAGACATAATACCAGTCCCTTTATTCTTAAAATATTAAACGTAGAAGTGGAATTTAATAAGGGGCTGTGGTCTGCCTCCCTCCTGGGAGAGCCAGTGCCATTTCTGGTCAATGTGCTTCATGCACAGCCACCAGCCCAGTGGAGGCTGGTTTCTTGCTATGATTCTGAGTAGGTTCCAGCAGAGATTCCAGACTGAGGGAAAGGCCTGATGATAACTTCTGAAAAACTAAACAATGGAAATACCAGGGATCACAGCCTCAGGATCCTGCTGTGCTGGGGGTGGCCATGGGTTGACCAGTTTGCTGGACGACAACAGGATGTAATGGACACGTTCCTTAGTAAAACCTGAGCCTTTGGGACCACCAGTATCCCTGTACAGTAAGGCGGAAGGGGCGTCTGTGGAGTAGTTAATGCCTGTTAGCAGTCCAAGGACCAGACCTGTTACAGGATGAGCCGGGAACAAAAAGCAGCAGTGTCTGTATCTTCATGTGGCCCCGCCATTTGGAGAGCAAGCTTGAGAAGGACACTGGGGACCATGGCTCTGGCCTTTAATGCAACCAGGATGGTAAACACACACACACACACACACACACACACACACACACACACTCCACCACAGCAGTCCTAGAGGACAGTTTAGAACTACCCCCATAATGGTTTGCAGGATTGCAAACCTTTATGGCATTAGACTGTCACATCTTTCTCTAGGGTAGCGTGTTCGAACCTCTGACCGCTGACTTGCCAGTTAGCAATTGAGTGCTTTACTGACTGCCTCTAGGTCAGACTCACTGGTGCCTAAGGACCAAGTAAGCAGACCTGCAGAGGGCAACAGCTCACTGGGATGAAGGACTCCGGCTCCTGACCCAGGAAAGGTGTCCTGCCCGAGCAGCCGTAAGGGAGGTTAGCAACAGTGGTCACTGTGATCTAAGGGGGCACTGGAGGAGAGACCGCTATCTTCCGTGTGGAGAGACGACGACGTGGTGGCCCCCAGAGGGACTGCCATTTGTACTTTATACTCTGAACAGTGTGCAGCTAGTGGTGGATCAATGGGGAGACCGTCTTTGCCTCTAGACGCAGGAGAAGTCAATTGGGACACATAATTCACGCCCGTTTCTCCAGCTGGGACTTCAGTCAGGGACCTCATGTAGTCCTTCCAGATATTTTCAAGTGAGTCGAAAAGTCCCAGCTGATGGGGTGCGGTGGTAGGTGGCGCTGGGCTATGGTCACAAGAACAGCCATCAGGCACTTGTTGGTTATAGGTTAAGTTCTCAAAACAGATGCAGGATCTTCCACCCGAGGAACTCTGATCTGCCAGTAAAAAGGGCTGGAAGGTTGCAGACAGGGGACCCTCCATCTGGGTGACGGACTTCTGTATGGGCTGGGTCTTGGTCCCTTCCAGCTTGTCGACAACCTCGATTGCATCTGGAGTGCAGTCCTGGGGGCTCATGATTGTTAGGTTACTGCTCTGCTGTAAAGGACACAGGACACACGTGACTACTCAGACAAACAAATGGGGCCATCTAAATAAGCTTCATGTCTGAGCGTGGTCAGAAGTGAACGCTAGGTGGTGCTCCACCCCCAAGGGATATTTTTCCCGAGAGAAGAAACCCATATTAAAGTTGAAAAGAAAAAAGCCGAACATCCACACTGAGTACTTACCTTAGATTTTATTAGTGACAGGATGCTGCTCTTGTAAGGGTCCGGAATGTCAGGATAACACATCTGCTTCATCCTAGCAAAGCAGTGAAAATCGAAGTGAATTGCACAACGCAGTTGAGAGCGGGCATTTTGGAGTCAGGTTCCTGCGCTTAAAGCCTGTCTCCACCGCTTCCGCACTGCGTGACTTTGGGCCAGTGACTTAACGACCCATGCTTTGGTTTCCTCAGAAGGAAAGTCAGGGTGGTACTTCAAATGCTCTTGTGTGACCGGATGAGTTATCAGGAAAGCTCATGGGACGCTACCTCACACTTCATCAGCCTGTGGCCCTCCCGTCGCTTCCCATCCACAGTGACCTGCAGGATTGGAAGAGCATTTCTGGGCCTGTGAGTCTTGGTGGGAGCAGATGACCTCACCATTCCCCCTTGGAGTGACTGGAGGGTTTGAACTCCTGACCTCCTGGCTCGCAGTCTAAGAGCTTCCAACACTGGGCCCCCTCTACTCCACAGGCAGACTCACGGCAGAGTCAACAGAGCAGAGTGGAACTGCTGTGTGGGTTTCCAAGACTAACTCATTACAGGAGGAGAAAGACTCGATTTGAAGCGCTAAGCCCACAGTGAAGCCCAAGGCGCACCCACAAACCACCAGGGCTCTGTCGTCCCACCGAGTCTCCTTACCCACATGAGGAGTGGCATATAAAAACCTGCGCTGTGAGGAGCCACACTCGGCTATGCTTTTCCTCCTGTACTTACCCAGAAAGCCACATTCTGGAACGAATCGCAGGCTCTCTCCACACACCCTGGATCCTTATGCTTTCTTAGTATCCCACTTTGCAGATTATTCAACGTCATTTCTCTCTTCCTTAATTTCTCTCTTCCTTACCCCCTTGTCTAGATTGTGCTCTGACTCCTCGACCAACTCCAACCCCCCGCCCAAGCTCACCACTGGATCTTCATGTAGAAAATGACCGCGATGAGGGCGATGCAGAAACACAGGGGCAGCATGACCCGTAACAGCATGTCGTCTAAGAGCAAGCGACAAGGCCAGCGTGAGTGGATGAGAATCGTGTCTCCCTGCTCACGAGCCACGGAATGTCCACTAGGGCAGGACACTGACAAGATGAACTGTCTTTGGACCCACAAACCCATGAAAGTCCAACACTGTCTGAGACAGAAAACTCAAACGTTTCCCCTCGAAGTGATGACTTGAGCCTAGGGCATGTTCCGAAGAACTGTTTCCGCTGAATGGAAAGTCGGAACGTTCGCCCAAACAGGGCGGAAGAAAAATTTATAACAATTGCTATTGTCATCCCAATTCAAGGACGTTCAGATGTTAAAGGGAGAAAGAGTCCAAATGACAAGAATCAGAGCTGAAGCTCCATCTACTCCTTCCAGTGGCATGGTTACGGGGGGAAGAACTCCTGAGACTGAGCATTGCAACTGTTCTGAGTGCATTTGTTCTTCACATTTTTAATTTATTTTGTTTGTTTGTTTGGGCATCACTGCCCTCTGATGGTCATGGGTGCTACCCAGTGCTGCTCCTGAGAGCCACTGCTGGATTTGAACCGCCAAGCCCGCGGGCCGCAATTCCGTACTCAACCACTTATACCACCAGGACTCAACCCTTGTTCTTCACATTTTTGCCATTTTTTTTTGTCTTTTGTTGGTGGTGGTTTGGGCTTGTAACTTCTATTGCCCACGTGAAAGAACAACATCCATGAATTTGGGGACGGGCAATTGAGAAATCTCCGAAAGGAGAAGGGCTAAGGCACGGGGTGGCTGGATGATGACCATCATGTCTCAAATAGGAGGAACAAGGCGGGACCATCACTGACCAGTTTTCTCTTTCCCTAATGGGTCCAGGGAAGAGAGGGGCGTGGAAAGATGCTTTACGATGATAGGATTCAAGTGTAGGTCATTGCTCACAGAACTGCAGTCGGTAAGCCATCAAGTCACTTATAAATAAAATATCAGATGAAAATGGGGATAAGACACTTTCCCTTAGGTGCCCATATGATCTTATCCTTGCCTCCAGGGAGTCGCATACAGGAGTCAAGTTGAAAAGCGGGTGGTTTGTGACAGTTACATTCTATGTCAGCTGCCACGGTGTGAATGTCTACGCGGAGTCCCAGCTTGGTGAGGTCCTCTTGGGGACAGCGCCTCCTTCTGAGACACACTGGGGAGCCCTTGTGCCTGCCTGGGCTGTGCATTGCGCCCTGGGATTGGCAGCCACCCTGCCTGCCCAGCCTGGGAGCTGGGGTGCGCTGCCACTTTCCTGAAGGTGTTAGAGCCACATGGCTCTGCACCCTCTGGCCCCTGGTGCTTTTTCCTCCAGCTTCATCGCCTGGCAACTGACTGGGCCCCCTCGGCTAGCATCTGATCAGAGACTTGGGTTGGATAAAGCGTGGCCACTTCCTTGACATAAAGGTCTTTTGTATCCCTCGATGAGTGTCTCTGGTTCTGTTTTTGTCGAAGACCCAGCCTAACACAAGTGGCCAGGGCTGGCTGTCCTAGAAGAATTTCACTGGGGAAACCTTAGCCCATCCTGTCCCATAGTCCTGCTCTTGACCTTTCAGACATCTTTGTCATCTGAGGGTGCTAACACTGCAAGTTTGATGTGCACATTGGGGCGGTCAGCATGCTGTATGCGAACTGGTTGGAGTCGGAAACACCGTGTCAGAAGTGTATCGAATCTGACAGAAGATAAGCCAGGAAACAAAAGCTTTACATTTTGATATTTTTGTTTATCAAGGGCTGCTTAGGATTGTGTTGTGTTACTTTTTGATCCACTACCATGTATGCAGCTGGCAAGTAAGTGGTAACATTGGAAGAAGATGAGCCTAAAAAGAAATAGAAAATGAGTGCAAAAATGGCAAGAGCGCTCAAAATGAGGCAAATGTTTGTCTCCCATCTTACTCTTTTGATGAGCGTTCTTGACTTTGGTTTGTTGACTAAGGCCCCAGTAGACACTGAAAGTCGTACAGTGCCGCTGCCATAGTACGTTCTAATCATTTCTCAGACCAGAGGGAAATTAGCAGTCCCGGGGGGACACCTGATGTGTCCACCCCACCCCTAGATTCTGGCTTCAGCAGAAGAACCCAGGCACCTCGGTCAGGCTTCTGGGGACTCCGTGGCTTAAGCAATGATAACTTCAGACACAACTAGTTAGCCTTGCTTGCCAAGGAAAGTGTGGACCTTCCAAGACCTCTCATTGGGGCTGTTCTTTTTATAGTACTTTCTTCCTCCCATCAGTTGATTTTTCCCTCCTCTGTCACACTTCCTCTTTTCCAGCTATCAGGATTTTCCAAGAAAATAACTACCTACCACTCTCTTATTTCTGTCATCGCATTCATCTTTCTTTCTCCATCTTTCAGACCAACTACATTTTGAAAATACTGACCCCTCCCTCTCAGCCTTTCTGTTATCAAATGTGCAAACATAGAACCTGTGGACAAACACAGCCTGCTTCTGCTCTGGTCTCCACCCAAACCCCATCACCACCATCCCCCACTCCCCGGAGTAGCTAGCAAAGGCAGGCTGCCATCGGCGTGCCAGATGGAAGCCAGCAGAGGAAAGCTGGTTGCAGAGAGCAATGCTGCTGAGAAAAACATTGCTGTCCTTCTCTTGGCGGAGTCCTTGAGGCTCATCTTAATGCAAGACTAAAATACACTGCCTGGGATTTTCAACGTTTTCTAAGCCTGAGTTCCAGAGAATTGCCTCAGGGGACCCCAAGGAAAGTTCTAAATCAAAATTCAGGCAGATTGGCCCTACTTTTTACCTATTTTAGGTGGTTGGGCTGTATGTAACATTTTCGTGTGTGTGTGTGTGTGTGTGTGTGTGTGTGTGAGAGAGAGAGAGAGAGAGAGAGAGAGAGAGAGAAACAGGATTTTACTTCCCAAATGGGAGAAAATAATGGGAGGAAAGGTTTGGAAAGTCCTAATCTAAACAAAGTCAAGGCAATGTTTGTGTGATTTGTTAATTTCCTAGGAGCCTCGAGGTAGAGTTTTGATTTGAAAACTCTTACTGTATTCTTTTTCGGAAAATCATTTTATTCAGAGTTCCTACAGATATTGTAACAATCTATAATTCAAATAGATCAAGCACAATTGTACAAATGCTGCCACCATCAATTTCAAAACATATTCTTCCTTCTTGAACTTTTTGATATCAGCCCCCTTTTATCCCCTCCTCCCCCACCCTACCCCAAATGAATCCTTATTATTATATTATACATTATTATAATTATTATTATTTACTACATCTTACACTATCCAAATCTTACACTACCTTACACTTAGCTACAATTCTGTTATTTGTTCCCCTCGAGTGGGGTTACATAGTCATCATTGCTATCCGTTTCCTCCTTCTTCCCCTCCCCCCACCTCTCTTCCCATACCCTCTGGGAATCATTACTCCCATTACTATTTGTGAAGGGTTTATCAATCTTGGAATTCATGCATAAAACAACCTTAGTTATACAAATTAACATATGCAGGCCTAATAGGATTAATGAAGTAAAACTAAGACCATAATAGTAAGGGGAGGAAATATTAAAGAACTAAAGGTTAGTGATGTGTTTCTTCTGTGCTATTCTGCATCTATTCTGTATGGCCCTTCTGTGAGGGCCCGTCTGATGATGTTACAGGTGGATTTTGGGTCTCCACTTTGTCTACATTCCTTCACATCAATTTGGTTGCTGCTTTTGAACTTCTGATAACTATTCCCATCAACACCTCATGATAAGATAAGCTGCTGTTTTTCTTCCATGGGGGTTCTGTTGCTTCCCTTCTAGATGGCCGCTTGTTTAACTTCAAGATCCAGACCTTCTATCTTTTAATAGCCAGGCACCATCAGCTTTCTTCACCACATTTGCTTATGTACCCATTTTGTCTTCAGCAATCTTGTCGGGAAGGTGAGTATGATATATTGCCATCGTATGAAAGCAAACCATTTTTTGTACTGATTTAAGATGTAAGTAGAGGCCCAAATCCACCTGCTTCCTTACTGTTTTCACCCATATACATATATATATATATATATATACACACACACACACACATACATAGACAAATACACCTATTTTATATATCCATACCTATCATTTTACATTTGCAGTATATACTCGAGTATAAACAGGCCTGAAAATCAGTGAAGGCATGTAATTTAACCACAAAAGCGTCATTTAAAAAGTGATGAAAAACTCTGCTTATACAGAACTTATAGGTATATACTTACATGTAGTTCTATAGTTATACCTATATATACCATTTATACGTTCTTGATCTTTTTTGTTTCCTCCCCCCCAGTGTCATGTTTCCCCAATTCCCCCTCCTCCCCATTTCTTACTGTTATCATCCGCAGTTGTGATCTCCGTGAAAGTTCCACCGGGGCCCTCACCGACACTTGTGAATGGAGTCACAAAAAACTCATAGGCAGATTTGGGCTGTAGGTGTTTCACCATGAATGTTTTTTGGTCTGAATCATTAATTTGGTATTTGCAACCTGGCAAATTATCTGTGATTAAAAAAAAAAGTATTGTCAAGGAATGATAGGGGTCTGGTGAGAAAATGAGGAAAATCAAGATACCCATTTAAGCCAATAAGAGCTTACAAGAAATGTAAATGAAATTGTAATACTATTTAACCAGGCCCAAGGAGAAAGGGTAGCCAGAGTGCTTCACAAGTGGTTGCTTATCTTAAGGCGCTACCAGGGTTCAGTCCTTCCAGAAATAGAAGGTGACTAAATTAAGACCTCAGTCCCCACCCTCTTGTTCATCCCACTGGTTGGTTCAACAAACTCCTCTGCTCTTGTGGTGATGGGAAACTTGTCAGCGAGAGGCCATAATGGTACAACCTGATGCACAGAAATGATGTTGACCAACTGTACATCTGAAAGCACACTGAGCTGAAATGTTATTATCTATGTACGCACATATAGACAGAGGTAGATGATATACAGATATAGATGACAGCTACAGATGATAGAACAAGGAAGAACATGGAGAAGATCACA
Organism: Nesogale talazaci; assembly: GCA_004026705.1. Classification (NCBI taxonomy): domain Eukaryota; kingdom Metazoa; phylum Chordata; class Mammalia; order Afrosoricida; family Tenrecidae; genus Nesogale; species Nesogale talazaci. The sequence goes on from PVJH01004287.1 coordinate 125,663, forward strand.
TAGGATCGCATTCAGCCTGGCTCGACAGTGATGGCAGCAGGTAAAATTATTCCAAATAATGAGAACTGGGAAAAGCATCTCACCTGGGAGGAGCACCTCTTTATATCCTTGGGCACAGTGCTGCATCGATTTCAGGTAGACATAATACCCTTTGATGAAGCCAGGTTGGGATTCGGTGGAGTAATGCTTCCAGCTCAGAGTGAAGGAATGGGCTTCCAGTCTATCCACAGTCACTCGAGGGTTGACTAAAGGAACTGGGGATGGAAGTTGGGGGAGGAACACAGTCACAATTTAGAAAAACCTCTTGGAATATTCAAATCCAAAAAAAGTAGGACTGTTGATAATTCCAGAAGCCAAAGGAGCTTGTGCCAAATGAAGGAGTTTGCTCTTTTCCTCACTGCACTGGAAGTGAGAACGGGAAAGGTGTTTCACAATCCTCTTACTCAAGCTGCCTTCACACATGAACTGAATGAATGCCTGGCGTGACCAAGTTACCTGCTCACAGCCACACCGCATAAAGGAGACCAGAGCCTTGCCTAGACTGGATTCTAGTCTTGAATTAGAATTATTCTTTGAGAGAAGATTTCACCTGAGAACTGTCTGGAGTGAGGAGGGTGGAGGAGGGGTGACATCAAAAATAGGAGAGCAAATCTGAATGGTGACACTAGTTCCCCACAAGGTCATGCCATGTTATCCAAGATTCCAGTTCCATCTTATAATGGTGGACATAATGATTGACCTGGATTCCAGGGCTGTCAATCTTGACAGAAGTAGACTGCAACGTCATTCTCTTAGAAGCGGATCATGGGCTTGAACCACCAACCATTTGGTTAGAAGCCAAGCATAAGCTATGCACATGTTATAGGCAAAACCCAGGAGTGTTCCTTTGGAAAGCCTCCCTGACATGCTTCTAAGACCAGCTTGTGCACACTTAGGCCTCTGCACATCCATAGCACGTACACGCAGAAAGAACACTTGCTTCTTGCCTATTTGCAGTGTGCAGATGCACCCCCCCATCCAGACCCAGAGTGGGTCTGACTAGTAAGGGGCAAGCCCAGCCCCGCTGCGTGGTTCTCCTGGGCCAAAGAGAGCTCACTGACAACCACAGCGCAGCATCAAGCCACGACACCAGCAGGAACTAATTTCTGTGGGAAATGTCACTCCATATCCCAAAAGTTTAAAACACTTGCCAAAGAAATGAAAAAAGCAAACATCTAAGTTCGATCCTTTGACTCAGGTCTTCTGTTGTATTTTAAGTTACTCGGGTACTCTACCTTGAAGGTCTTTCCAGAAAAACATTATCATCGGTATGAGTGGTTAGTTAGCTGAAATGTTGGTGATTCAGTGAGGACATACAAGATTGAAAAGGAAGAGATTTAACACTGAGGACTGTAAAAGAATTCTAGTTTCTACTTGATAAATGTGGTGACCCTCCTGAATGCCCAATCCACAGGTGATTTAAGATATACACGCCATGAGTAGCTCTGCAGTCATCCAAAAATAATACGGTTGCATCAGAAAAGCAGTTTACGTGTACAGAGTGAAGATCCCATTCTGATCTACACATGTGTACACGCACATGCACAGGGCAGGGGGGCCACACCTGACATCCTTGGGCTCCACAGGAGAGAAGAGCATCCATCTCCACATCAGTCAAGACCAACTGCCATGAGGCGGAGTTCAGACACACTTCCCCCCTTCATCCGTACCCTCTTCTGACCCCACCCATGCCTCCCATGGCACCTATACAGGTGGATAACAGGCACCCAAATATGGACTCTTGTCATTTGCCGTGTAGTGACATCATCAGTGATTCTGCTTTCTTCTCCTCCTTCTCTCTCTCCTCGCTTTTCTCTTCTTCTCTTTTATTCTCTTCCCCCCATTTTTTCTCTCCCCCTTCTCTCTTGCTCCACCTCTTTCTTTCCCTCTTTGCATCACATCTTATAAACTATCTTCACTGAAAACACTGTACATTTGTGTGCTTAACACACCATAAAAAAGCAATTACTAGACTAAGCGGAAGACTGACAATTTGTCCAAGTGCTGACCACCCCTAAGCCCAGTGTTGGGAAACTGTTCATTGTTCACCCCCAGGCATGCACAGCGGCCCCTTTCCACTTACCCTCTTCCTCGTAGTATCCTGTTTTCTTCTCTAATAAAGAAGCCATCAACTGTGTGGACAATTCATAAATTCTGAAGTTGTATCTAATCCCGGGTCTAAAAGCATCTAGAAAAGAAAAGTCAACTCATTTTCATTATCACCGAAAGACAGCTCTTTCATTTCAGGGTAGAGAAGGAAAAGGAGATCGACGATC